>JANZXR010000002.1:1899158-1926817 GCA_027575705.1 Erythroxylum echinodendron | reverse complement strand
GTAGAGGAGCAAGTGTCACTGAGAAGATCTGAAAGAGTACGCAAATCCACTCAAAGGGAGGAGTACGTATATTTGGAAGAACATGAGTACCACATTAGTGACCTGTCTGATCCCTACACTTTTCAGGAAGCTACGGCTAGTCCTCACTCTTCTCAGTGGAAAAATGCTATGGAGGAAGAATTGCTCTCTATGTGACAGAATGACGTTTGGGAGTTAGTAGAATTCCTCCTGGTTGTAACACTGTTGGTTGCAAGTGGGTATTCAAGACTAAACACAACTCTAAAGGAGAAATAGAAAGGTATAAGGCTAGATTAGTAGCCAAGGGCTATAGTCAGAAGAAGGGGATTGACTACAAGGAGACATTTTCCCCTGTTTCTACTAAGGACTCATTACGTATTGTGATGGCTTTGATGGCTCATTTTGACTTAGAGTTGCACCAAATGGATGTTAAGACTGCTTTTTTGAATGGTGATTTGTCTGAAAGTGTTTATATGGATCAACCTCTTGGTTTTCAGAATCAGGGTCAGGAGCATCTTGTATGCAAGTTGAAAAGGTCCACATATGGTCTGAAATAGGCCTCGAGACAATGGTACTTGAAGTTTCATAATGTTGTCTCTTCGATTGGATTTAATGAGAATCCAGCTGATCAGTGAATTTATCTCAAGGTGAGTGAGAGCAAATTTGTCATCTTAGTATTATATGTTGATGATATAATGCTTGCAAGCAATGATCTGAACCTACTGTGTGAGACAAAGCAAATGCTGTCGAGCCATTTTGATATGAAAGATCATGGAGATGCCTCTTTTGTTCTAGGGATTCAGATCTATCGTAACAGACCCCGGGGTATACTTGGCTTGTCTCAGAAGGCATACATTGAGAAAGTATTATCCAAGTTCGAAATGAAAAATTGTTCCTCATGTGCAACACCTGTGCGCAAAGGTGAGATTCTTTCAAAATCTTAATGTCCTCAGAATGATGAGGAAAGAGCCAATATGGCTAAAGTTCCATACTCATCTGCGGTTGGTAGTCTTATGTACGCTCAAGTTTGCACACGTCCTGACATTGCCTATACTGTTGGTGTGCTTGGGAGGTTCTTGAGCAATCCTGGAGTGGAACACTAGAAAGTTGCCAAGAAAGTTATGAGGTATTTGCAAGGTACCAAAGACTATATGCTTACCTACAGAAGATCTAGTCATATTGAGGTGATTGGATATACTGATTCAAACTATGGTGGTACCATGGGTGACCAGAAATCCACTTCTGGATACTTGTTCCTAATGGCTGGAGGTGCTATTTCTTGGAAAAGTTCCAAGAAGACTACCATGACCAGTTCGGTTGTGAAGGCAGAGTATGTAGGCTGTTTTGAGGTTATTAAACAGGCTATATGGTTGAGAAACCTAATTTCTAGTTTTCATCTTGTGGAGAGTGTTTCTAGACCTTTGACCATTTATTGCGACAACTCTGCCGCCGCTTCTTACTCTCGCAATAACAAAATCACGGCATGCACCAAACACTTTGACATCAAGTATGAGTTTGTGCGAGAAAAGATTCGAGAGTTACAGACCAGTATTGAGTATATAGGCACTGAGCTTATGGTTGCAAACCCACTGACCGAAGGCTTGACAGCTACAATTTTTCAGGGTCATATAACTAGTATGGGCGTTATTAAAATTGATGATGTTTAGGGTTAGTGGGAGTTTTGGTAATGTATGGCATTTATTAAATTGATTTTGATGTAATTCAGTTGTTTATGTCTCGAGACACTTATGGACCATTGTTATTCTATTGTTACTATCCATATCATTATTATTGCTTAATGCCATATTTTGTTTGCGTGCATATTATGTTAGACTTATATATATAGTATAAGAGAGACAATTTTGTTTCAGTTTCAACGTTAAATTTATACTTATACAACATGTAGTCGGTATAAGGTTTGTAGAGACATTTTAGTCTCATTGTGATAATGAGAGACATTTTTTGGTTTGAGTCTTGGTTTTGTGATACTGAGATGTTGTGTTAAATATGTTGTCTCAGTAGGCATCCTTGTTGGATATTTGGACCGTTATCTAGGACTGCATGTGGATCATATTTGGTAGTGTATGTCCCAAACCCAGTTATTCACATTACTCAAGTTAATTGAGACATGATACTTTGACCTGTATGATGTTCAGTGACCCTATCGGACACGACTTCTACAGTTATGGGTATTTGTCGTCTTGTTTGGCTTGAGGTTTGTTGTTGTTTACGACACTCGCTCTTGTAATTGACCAATTGTTATAGTCACATCACTATAACATTGAATCTAAAAAAAGGTTATGTTAGTTCAAGTGGGAGAATGTTAAATTATGAACTAACATTAACCATAATTTAATATTAAAATTTTAGATTCAATATTGTGTCAATTATTAGGGTGTTGTAATATCGGATTAGGCTTTGCCATATGTGTAGTGGAATAAAGTTACTAGACCATATTATTGGGCTAACTGTTAATAGGTAGGTTAGTCCATTAAGCTTTAGGGTTTAACATGGAGGGTCTCTGACCTCTGTTATTATATATGTGTGGTTACTCCCCATTCGGTAACTCACTCTGATTAATAACATATTGTGGCCAAGAGGACAGTAGTACTCTGCAATTGTTCAAAACATCGATATGAATCTATCAAGCGTTTCAGGTATTTCTAAACTACGTTCTATAAGTTACATGCCGTAAGTCAATCACAGTTTATTAATATTGTGTAAGACAATATTCTTTCATAAAGTTGATCCTAATGCACAATTGCATTTTCTTTTATACATTAAGTACCGTTTTAACTGTACTTTTCATGTTGTTTTGTATCAGAACTAGCACGCGAATGCCTGGTTGAACCCTCATTTCTCCTGGAATGAATCTTCACGTAAAACTTCAACACAAGCAAGAGAATCACCGAATTCAACACAGAGTTCAACGTCCAAGCTCCGATCCCATTGCACCCACTTTTACATAAATGTAACAAAAGCACCCCAAAATGGCAAACCAAGTTGCAGACCAACAACACCACCTGAATATTCACTATAAATGGGAAACAAGCCCCTGGTAGCCCTATTGCAGTCCAGAAACGGTACCCGTAGATGATGGAGTACGACAGAGTTGTTAACAGTATGGCCATGACTTGAAACGACTGAGAGAATTCAAGCCAAAGAAAGGACATTAACAGGAGGACAGACTGGTTAAATATTGTGAAAAGGTTGAGTTTACGACGCCTGAGAATGGTACAAAATGTACGTAAAAAGTGAAGGTGACGAGAGAGGTAGAAAATATATGACCAGAAGAACACCCGACCAGAGGCTCGCGTGCCCAGAGGGAAGCAGAGAAGCCACTCGAACGTGGTGGCGGTTTTGGTCCGCCGCCAGAGCCAGCGAGTGTCCCTAATCTCGGCAGCGGTTGAGAATATGATGCCAGTGAAAATAAAAATGGAGATCAACGATAAAGCTAGACTATGAATGGCCGGAATGGGTCCGAGTGGTACACGGCGGTCTGGCCTGAGGAAGAGACGTAGGAGGAGATGTAGAGTGACGGCGGCGGTGACGTAGACGGCTATGGAGGAGAAGACAAAACACCATGTTGCGCCCCACGGTAAGGTGGGACTCCACCGGAAGTTTACGACGATTGGGTGCTCCGCTAACCAATAATTGATTCTTCGTGTCACGGATACTTCCATCGCCAACTTGGGGTTTAACACAAGTTTCTGAACTTTTTGTGGGTCGTTGAGCTTATGTAACAGTCAAAAAAGGAGATTAGACACGAACGAGAACAGAGCAGACGAACAGTTAAAGTCAGTGTCGGTGTCGGGGATTATATGTTCTGGCACAGACAAGTCTTCGCTATTAGCTTTATATTAGAAATGCACGAATTTTAGACTAAATCTCAACGATGACTCCGAAGAAGAGGAAAAGTCTTCTAATTCTTAGACAAATTGCTTCTAGATTCCATATATTGGATAGCATAACCACATCTTGACGATAGGAGCTACGTAATCCGATACTCCCTTTAATTTGTATACTATACAGTATTTGCCATCACATATGATTCCATGGATGCTATCATTTGTTATTATAAAAAGAAACAAATATAATGTGAATACAAATTTAAGATAAAAAGAATTTTCTCTTTGACAACTTCAACGTAAAGAGATATATAAAATAACAAATCTCTTCATTTCAGGTATTGTTTATGCTAACAGTAATATTAACGTTAAATGCATACTTTTACTAATAAGCATTTTGTTCTTATTAACCAATACTTAATACTATATATTCTAACTTGTTTGGAAATATTCATGTTTTTAACTTGGAATCCACACCCTCTAATTTATGGATGGAGCAAACTCTTTAACACTTTGTTTAAGATTTTTAAAATGATTAACATTAAATAGTAAAGATACAGGTTTATTAATATTAATTAAATAAAAGTCTAAATTTAATTTTAAGTCATCTTCAATGTTTATTTAATGTGCATTTAAATATAAAAAATGTATCAAAATAATTATTAATTAAAAATTGAATCGATTTGATCAGTCTAATTTTAAAAATTTTGAACCCGTTAATTTTTCAATTGGATTTATTTTAATAATCTATATTATTAAACTTCGGTTAGCGTATTAATTAACGGCCTATTTTTACAAACTAATCATTTTTTATAAATTATAATAAATTAGTTAATTTTTATTTAATAAACTTCTCTTTAATTAAAATTTAATTTATTTTATTAAGAAGAATAATTTTATTTTTTAAAATTTGTTTCATTTTTATTATGACAATGAGCATTGGGGCAACTATTAAAAGGTCGTGTATAAATGATATCCCTAAGGATATCAATGGCCTAGCCCGGCCCAGCCTCATTCACTGGAGACCGTGGCCTAGCCCGGCTCAGCCTCATTCACTGGGGACCGTGGCCTGTGCGGGCTAAAATGGGCCGGCTAGCCTACAGGTCCGACAGGCCGTGGTAAGCTCGTGGCTTAGTGGGCCACGGGCGGGTCAAGACGGGTCAAACTCGACTTGTCTATATTTTTTTTTAATTTAAATAAATACAAAACGGCATTGTTTTGAATAAAACAACGTCGTTTTGTCAAGTCGGCCCGGGCAAACTATGGTCAGCCCGTGGTCTGCCTACAGTTGATCAAACTCGGACCAAAAACGGGCTGAGCTGAGCCGGGCCATAATTGCCATGTCTAAATATCCCTCTAATTTTTTATTTTATTAGTTTAATTTTTAAAATACTAAGAATAATAGTAAGTTTTATAAAGTAATCAATTCAGAAGTCTCTCCAACTTTATTACGGTGGGAATTAGCTTTTAGAGGATGCTTGGTTTGTGAGTTTAGGAATGAATCTATACGTATGGAATGAATAACATGTGATTGGTTTTATATTATGATTAGAGATGCAATATTTTCATATATGATTTTTTGAGCAATATTTCATACTCTTGAAATATGAAGGAATGAGTTTCATTTATGATTAGGGATAAGTGTCACGGACGCAACATTCTTGTCACTTCCTTAACAACAAGTGTCTTAAGCTTGATATTTCTTGTCACGAATGTGACTTAATTCTTTTTCAAAATAAATATAAATAAATAAAATTAATGAATTGCAATATAATTAAAATATACTTAATTATAATATAATTAATTAATTACAACATAATTAATTAAAATATTTTTAATTACAATATAATTTATTAAAATATAATTAATTAATTGAAATTTTCTCTTTTTTAGTAATTAAATGTAATTAAATAAAATATATTAAAATTTGATGTAAAACAAAAATTTAACAATTTTTATTTCTTAATATTTTTAACAAACCAACCATTATTAATACTAATTGTAATCATTTATTTCCCTTTATTAATTATCATAATTATAAAAATTATATTTATTAAAAAAATGTGAACTGTCTAACCGACAGAGTTGGAGCATCGTCTCGCCGTTAACGTCCGGTCAAACTCGTTTAACGTCGTTACATAAGGATGTGCGCCCATAATATCCCACCGGATCGTGTTAAAATTCAAATCGCACACCAAATCGCACCGAAATGAAGTTAATTTTAAGCCGTTAATCAGAAGTATACAGAAAGGAATCGGACGGCTAGGAAGCCACTAAACGCATAAACAAGAAGATAATTGCCGGTAATCGGAATAAGCGGAGAAGAAAAAGAACTTGAGCGCGTGTAATTGAAGAATTTACGAGTTTCTTTGTGGCGCTCTCTCTGGTTTGATTTTGTTTTTTAAGATCGATTGGTTCGTGGATCGGTTGTTCCATTTTTTCCTTCAATACCCATCTAATAAGGTTGGTAAATTGATGTTTCATCTCTATAGCTAATCCGTCCTTTTTAGATTAACAATTATTTTATATAATTTCTTTGATTAGTGATGTTCTAGAACTTGTTAGTCGGAAGGTTACCTGTTGTTGAAAGTGATTGAGATTTTGTTAGAGATCTGAGGAAATCTTGATGTTTTCAGAATTTTTGGAATTACTTTTGGGCGTTTGTTTATGTGTCGGTGGCTTTAAGGACTTTCAACACTGATTCTATGATGGGATTGTGACATTCAATTGCTCTGGAAATTATTATTTAACCCATGTTCTATGACATTTCGTTTGGAAAATCTTTAACTTGTGGCGGTAGAATTGTATGGTACAAGAATGTTTTTGATGGGTACTTCAATGGAGCGTTGTGATTTGAGATTTGTCAGGTTTTCATGGGTTGAGGTTGGTGCAATATTGTTATAATTTATGGTCAATTGTGTTTCATATTGTTTACAGGGTAGTTTTGAATTTTGTGTTAAAAGATGACGAGTGGGTTTGGGGAATCAACAAGCAGGCCTCCCCAAAGCCCCTCTTTTTCCAGCAACAATAGCAGTGGTGATACTGGTAACTTTGAATGCAATATATGCTTTGATCTAGCTCAGGAGCCTATTGTAACTTTGTGTGGTCATCTGTTCTGCTGGCCTTGTCTCTACAAATGGCTTCGGTTTCACTCGCAATCTCATGAATGTCCGGTTTGTAAGGCTCTGGTTGAGGAGGAGAAACTTGTTCCTTTGTATGGTAGGGGTAAGACATCAGCTGATCCAAGATCAAAGTCTATTCCTGGTGTTAATATTCCTAATCGTCCGGCAGGACAAAGGCCAGAAACAGCTCCTCCGGCAGAACCAAACAATTTTGCACAACATGGTTTTGGATTCATGGGAGGGTTGGGAGGTTTTTCACCAATGGCAACAACTAGGTTTGTCAACTTCGGTGCTTTTGGTTCTTTTGGTGGGCTTTTTGCTCCACTTTTTAACCTTAATTTCCATGGATATCCTGATCCTGCCATGTTTGGTTTTGCTACTGGATCTTATGGGTTTTCTAACCCGTTTCATGGTGGCCATGGACACGGATATCGTCAGCAACAGGAACAAGGCAATCAAGATTATTATTTGAAGAGGCTGCTTCTGTTAATTGGCTTCTCTGTTCTTCTTGTTCTTTTGTGGCAATAGATCATATACGCAGCCGTAGTTTAAACCACCATTGAGTATATGTAAATCCATTAGTGCATTTTAAACCCAATCAGTGGCTTGGAGGACATTGTTCATAATATGACATCATCTGTATTTGTTCCCTTTAATATTCTTCATGAACAGGTCAAAAGGGATTGCTATCTCTGCCTTGGTTCCTTTTGTTCGTTCATAAATACTTGTGAAAAGGAATATCAGATGGCCCACGAATTGGTGGCCAATTTGCGAACTTACTATTCCACGAGATGCTGTGCGGACTGGCAGTTTCTAGAAAAGTTTGTATCATGAGTCATAATTCAAAGAATAGCTTACGATTCCTTTAGGTTTTAGAGCTAGCTGTTCTATTAGTAATTTAGATCTCAATTCAATTCATTTTTTGATTTATCATTGAGATGCATCCTCATATTGATGACCTTATAGTTTACACGATTAAACTCCTACGGTGATTTTCTCATAGCAGTTCTTAGTACTTGTTCATCAAACCGCGTGTGTTTGTAGTACCATTGCAGATTATTCATCTTGGCTTCGTGGAGTACCTCATTTACATGCTACATTCTAGTTTGCTTGCCAATCATCTACTTTCAAGTAGGTGTCTTAAGATGTATTCGACTTTTATCTGCAGTGCACGATGAATATGGTATGCTAAAAATTTTTCAGAATGCTTGATAGTTGAAGTTTGCAGGTCTTTAAGTCTTCTTGTTGGGTAGTGGACTGATTTTCCAAAGAACAAAGGTCAGACTAATTCTTATCCAAAGAATGTTGATGATTAATAAGTGACAGTGTATGGTGAAATGTTTGGTTTCAGGATGACTGATTAGTCTGACTCCGTGACATGATTATGTTTTTCTTTCAACTTGGAGTAAAATGGTAGACATCCACATTTAGAGGACCATAAAAATCTTCGCCTATATTCATATTTCAACTTTAAGGCATTTGTCACACATGGACAGCATTTCTATAACTTGGGGCTGAAGTTCTGCTCAGTTTTGTTTGTTTTAGGCGACCTGATGCAAATTGGTAGTGGTTTTAGATTTCAACAAAAAAAAAAAAACAATACATCACTGTTGTCAAAGGCTTGAAGCTGCTTTTGAGGATGTGATTATTCTTCTTTTAATATGTGTTCCTATTACTTCAGGTCACTGTTAAGGGTTGAAAGCTGCTTTTGAGGATGTGATTATTCCTCTTTCAAAATGTGGTCCTATTACTTTTGGACTTGGTATCAGTTATCTGATCCACCACTTTAAAGATACTTCATCGTGACGGCCCCTTAAAATGGACTCCTCTGTAGCACATGGGTACGGTTGTTTCTATTGTTATCTGAAGATGGTATCACTGTAAGATAACGTAGTGTTAATTTTTAAAAACTTTTAATTAGTGTTTGAACTTTTATATTTTTAATTGAATTATCATTTTCAAAAAATTTTAATAATTTAATTTAAAATTTATTTTTAATAATTTTTTAAATTATGAAAAATTTATATATTAATTAATAAATTAATAGATTTTTAATAATAAAAATTATTGGTTTGCTCAAAGTTTTGCAATTATACTAGTTGGTCATATTCAATTTTTAAATTATTAATTAGTATTTAATATTTTCAACTTTGTCAAAATACCATAAACAACTTTAATGTAATTACTCTAAAGCAGTTTGGAGTAGAATTTTACATTTATTGATTGAAGCCTTATTTTTTTTGGGTGAACAAGAGGGCATCACCTTAATGCATTAAAATCAGCTCAAATAAAAAGTTTACAGCGCGTAAAGTCGGGCATAATGACCCCTATTACATTTCCAAAAAACATCTTTAGTCCCGATGGGCACAAGGATAGCACATGGTTATTGGTAAGAAAAGAAAGGGCCTAATTAGCCAGTCAGTCAGCACACTGATTAGCCTCTCTATAAATATGACATATCTGTATCATCCATTTTTTTCGTAGAAGGAACTGTATATCTCTGTGGAGGGTCTAGTTAAATCCTGATATCTCCTTATACTTTTTTAAGCCATTCGCAATCTCAAAATTGTCCAATTCGAGAAGTATCATATGGAATCCATGAATCCAGGCAATGTGCATCCTAATTTTGATCGCCCAAAGTTTCGTTGCAATTGATGTAGAAGAACCAATGTTGTGAGTGAACTCATGCAGCCATATGCCAACACCATCCCGCACGAGGCCTCTTGCTCCCGCGAATTCAGGGTTTCCTTTCGACGCGTCATCCGTATTTAGCTTTACCCATCCATCTTCCGCGCTCGTCCAGCTTACTTGTTTCCATGATTTCATACATGGCTTTACACCCTCATCATCTTCAGCCACTGCAGCCTTGGAAAAAATGAGAGCTGTGTGCCATACTGCCATCGCAGCGTTGGAAGGTTGGACAAATTCCTCCTCAAATAGGGAGCAATTGTGCCATTTCTATAATGACCAGCACCCAACAACAAATATGATAGGCCACGGAATAATTACTTGAGGGTTTACGAGTGAGGCTAGATTGCGTATGAGGTTAGACTGAAGCCTTCTTAAATTAATGATGGAACTTCACCGCTGAATTGGATTATCTGTACTTCTCATCTAGGCTTGAATGATGCCCTATTTTACAAAACTGACTTTACCTATACTATTTATTCTATATGGAAGGAGAACAACAATCGGATTTACAAGAATGTGAAAGTTCTTAATTACAATTTAGTTGACGATATCATCAATTCGATCCGGGCCTTTATGATTGCTAAATTTGACCTGCATTCACTATCCATAGGCATGAGGACCAAATGGAATCTATAAACTATATCGTGCTTTAAGTACTTTTGTAATATGTTCTGTCTTTAGTTTTTGTAATCTAGCCGGTTATGTTTTCTTACAGTGAACTCGTTTCTCTACTTCGAGATTTATGAAGTATTTTTTATAACGAATTAATAATAATTAAATACGAGTAAACTAAGTATTGACAAATGAATAATTATGTTACTCGCAAGGCCAAGAAGAGTTTTCAAGACGAAAGGTATTGAGCTGAGCATGTGCTGACCGTATAATGCCCCCATGACTTGAGTTTCACGGTTGGCCTTTTTGGATCAATTCTTACGTTAAAAAAAGGGTCTTTATCTTCTGCTAGCCCTTGCCTACCCACACGACGAAGACAAACAAACACGGCCGGGTTGATCAGTACCAGTTCACAACGTACCATGAAGACAATCTTCTTCGTTCTTAGTCTTTCACAGCTTGTTCGTTCAGTTACTTTCGTTACATAACCAGAGAATGTCGTAATATCCTATTCTTTGTACGAAACAGAAACGGCAATCTGTATCACAAGGAGAGTGGAATTATGTATCAGTTGTGCTGCTTGCTTGTCTACGTTTTCATCATCCGAATAGTGAAGGAATGTGAATAACAAAGATCAAGCTATACTAGAAAGTATTACCAAATGTTGGTGAGTTGGGTTAGGCTGTAAATTATCTATCTATATATATATATATATATATTGAGTTCTAATTAACACGAGATGCTCTTTACAAGACATCAGCAAGTAGAGGATTTGAAGTCCTTTGGTTCCAGAACAAGCTTGTTTGGTCGCTCCAACGTAGTTTTCATCGAGTTGGATGCTTCAACGTATGCGAAGCCAGAGATGGCTACACAAGCATCAAAAGTTTCAGAATTTTTAAAATATTTTTAGTAATCAATAGAAAAAAACAACCCTTTTCTTTACTTTGAAACAAACCAATGAACAGCAAAGATACTCCTGGTTTTCGAAGTTTATAATTCATATAAATTATATTTATTGAGAATAAATATTTCATAAAGTCAGATTTAAGTTACTACCTAAGTTTGAATCTCTATGCCCTTTGAGGTTGGTAGGAGTTAATTTAATCACAAATTCCAAGTCCAAAAGCACGAGAACCACTCGTTCTTTAAAGAGGAATGCGTGTGGCATCCTTTTCAAATTCAGCATCAAGCATTGGTAGAGGGAGATGCACTACCTTGCGAGGATCCATCAAGCCTCATTTGACTACAGCTAGAAATACAAATTATCCTCTACAAAATCAATTTAGTGGCTGAAGTAACTAATTAGAGGCAATAAGATGTATTAAATTGCACTATATTTGGTTTGAGGGTGAATGCAATCGATAAAGTTGTCCTTCTCATCATAAGTTTAATTCACGAAAATAATTTCTCTGTAAAAATATTAAAAAATTACATACATTATTATCCTTTTTAGATTCTGCAAAACAGAGAACTTTGTGCACTAAAGTATGTTTGTGAAAAGGCCAATTTATTTTATTATACTCAAAAATCAATAAAAAAAGAGTTAATAAATTGTATAAAATTTTTATATAAAATAGTTCAATTGATAGAATAAGTCTTTTAATTTAAGAAATTTTGTGTTCCAATTGCAATAAAATAAAAAAATAATTAAGAGGAAAAAATTAAAATGTATAAACACTCAAATATGTTAGTTAACTTTAAATTATTAATTTTTCGAATAATATATCTATTAGAAAAATAATATATAGATTATCAGTTATACATATAAATATATTATATATTTTTTACCTTTTAATTAATTAATTGATTAATTATAACTTATATATATATATATATTTTATGTGATTTTATCTTAATTAAAAATAAGATTTTGGACATTCATAAAGTTTAAACAGAATTATTGTTATTATTTTTTGAACATATTTTTGTAATAATAGTTGGAATGGAACAGAAACGTAATAAAAGCTAGAGAGACCTCAGACTCCTCTCTTCCAATCACTCACACACAACACAACTTTCCTTTCACTTTCTTCTCATCTCAGAAACTGAAACAACCCCATCATGCCATTTCCTCAACTCCTTAAACTAACAACACTCTTCACATTTCTCTTCCTCCATACCCTGTTCACCACCTACACCTTTGCTTTACCTTTAACTCAACAGTTCAGAGAAGCTCCTCAGTTCTACAATTCCCCAGATTGCCCTTCCATCGATCAAGATGACTCTTACTCCGATTCATCAGACGGTGAGAACGACGTATTCTGTTCGGATCATCATGCTGTCCACGTGGCGATGACCCTTGACTCCGCCTACATCCGCGGCTCGCTAGCGGCGATCCTCTCCGTTTTGCAACATACTTCTTGTCCTCAAAACATGGCCTTCCATTTCGTCGCCGCCGCGTCTGCCAACGCGTCGCTTCTTCACGCCACCGTCTCGTCTACCTTCCCTTACCTCAAGTTCCGGGTTTACACTTTCGATGACTCGTCTGTGTCCAGACTCATCTCTGCTTCGATACGTTCAGCTCTTGATTGCCCTCTGAATTACGCTCGCAGCTATTTGGCTAATATACTTCCTCTATGCGTTCGACGAGTCGTGTACCTTGACTCGGACATCGTCCTCGTCGACGACATTGCGAAACTCGCCGCCACCTCACTCGGCGACAAGTCGGTTCTTGCAGCTCCAGAGTATTGCAATGCGAATTTCACTTCGTATTTTACACCAACTTTCTGGTCAAACCATGCTTTGTCATTGACGTTTGCAGATAGAAAGGCTTGTTACTTTAACACTGGGGTGATGGTTATTGATCTCGGCCGATGGAGAGAGGGTGATTATACTGCAAAGATTGAAGAATGGATGGAGCTTCAAAAGAGAATGAGAATCTACAACTTGGGTTCATTGCCTCCATTTTTGCTAGTTTTTGCAGGCAAAATCGTGCCAGTTGATCATAGATGGAACCAACATGGCCTTGGTGGAGACAATTTCAGAGGGTTATGCAGAGATTTGCATCCTGGTCCTGTTAGTCTCTTGCATTGGAGTGGTAAAGGTAAACCATGGGCTAGACTTGATGCCAACAGACCCTGTCCTCTGGATGCTCTCTGGGCTCCATACGATCTGTTGCAGACTCCATTTTCGTTGGATTCCTGAGAAATGGTTCAAAGAGATTACAGTTTAGATTTTAGGTGTGTTGTTTTAGATTACCATACAAATGTCCATATGCTTCAATTCTATCCTTAATTCTTGCAATAAGGAGAACCCAGAAGGCAAAAATCAACCTACTGCATGGCTAGCTAGGTTGAATGTATGATTCATTCATTAATTGTAATAATCTTTTTGTATAGGAAAATATCAATTTCGAGTTGTCTCTTTTTGTCTTCACTAAATTCTATTTTTCAAATTAACATGCCAACTATGAATTAATACTTTGGTTTCGCTTTAACCAGATGAGGCTGCAATGCTATAAATAGTTATGCCAGATTGACTTATTCCTGCATTGTTACCATTTTAGTTCTGCCAGTAAGCTTCCTTCACCAGCCAAAGAACCAACTTTCTCATTCTTTAAGTGGAAGCCAAACTTAGTAAAAGCCTGGAAAGATACACTGCCAACCGATTAGATTCTTCCAACTTTAAAATATGTAGTTTATGTTTTCCATATTTTCTTAAAATGAATTCCCATTGGTTGGACGAGTCCTCAAAGACCATATTATAAATAACTACTTTGTTTGAAATAAGTGAAGGAACTTTGGTGCCACCTTCCAAATGGCTTGCTTATCAATCATTCCCATGCCTTACAATCATGCATGCCAGCTATTTCTGATTTATCGTTGGATCTTCAAACACCTTTGACATGTGCAGAGTCTTTAGCCAACCTTGGAAACAATCAATCAGAAACGATGTTTGGAATTGATTATTGAGTAAAAAGATTAGTAAAATTGAGAAATGGTGGCTTCAATTAGAAGCAATTGGGTCAACAACGAGGACTTTGAAATTTTATATGGTTTGAATATATATAATATTCGATAATTTCAGAGAAAAGAAACTGTCGGTAGTAGTGTGAAAAGAGCGGCGGAACATCATTAAAGTATATCTGTATCCTATGTTTATGTTTGTCTTCAAGACGTATCACCAGGACGACACGTCGTACGCGTTTTAAGGAGGTAAGTGTTATGTGCGGCACATGATTAAGTTTTTAGAGACGCGTGAGGCCTACAGCTTGCCGAGTACAAATCTTCTGTCTAAAATTATCTTGTCTAACTCTTTCTAATTCGTTTTATTTAAATATTTATTTTCTATTACTTTGGTCGTTATATTTAAAGATTTGTTTTCTTTTACTTCCAATGCAGCGACTAATATAACAAAAATAATATTATTATTAGTCAAATTTTAAATTTAATTTAATATTTTTATAATTTATAAATAAATTAATTAATTTTAATAAATTAATTAAATAGGGCTTAAACGGGGCCTATAACTAATTGCATTAACTCATAGCTGATTCTATTAGCAGTTAGCTGGTAGTTGATTATATCTGCTGATTTCATCAACGAACAATACTAGTTGTTTATTAAAAATGTTTGATAAATTAATTATTTATTAAAGATATTTGGTAAAATTAGTTATTTAGTGTTTATGTATAAAATTCTATAATTTATAAACTAATTAAAAAATTTTAGTAAATTAATCTATTAAAATAAGTTGTTGAAATCAAAATAAGTTATCCACATATATAATATATTATATAATTTATTTGCATCTCATAATGTTATCTGGAAAAAAAAAACTTTATCATACAAGATGTTTAATATTGCATTAGTATTCATGCGAACTAATATAATAATAATATTATTAAATTAACCAATTTTTTAAATTTATTTTAATATTATTTCTGTAATTTATAAATTAATTAAATAATTTTAATAAATTAAACAATTTAAAAATTTTTATCTTATAAATCTTATTTAAAAATTAAAATTAAAATAAAAATATGTGTCACACAAATTCAAACTAATTTTTTTGTTTTTATTTTAATTTTAATTTTTATAAAATTAATAAGAGCATAATTAAAATTATAATTTAATTTAATTTTTTATTAAACTAATAGTATAATTAAATTTAAAAAAATAAAAAAGTCACATGTGTGACTTAAGTGTCATGCCCTAACAGTTATTAGTAAATAGTGGTTGCTTAAAATTTAAATTAGACAGAGTAATATCAAAACTGAACTCGATGAAACCGACACTCGTACGTTATGGGTTTTCTCTTTGGGCTTTAAGATGTGCAATGATGTGTCGTTTTAGCTGTGCGAGTGCCACCTGTTGTATTTATCGTTCTCTGTTGGTTCAGCATAGACGCCACTCTCCTTTTGTGTTATAGATTCTTTTTCCTGTCTTTGGTTTTTCTTCGTTTTCTATCCAGATTACTTGCTTTAAACGAAACAAGTGCGTTTGCTTTTCAAGAGAGGTCTGATCAATCTCAATCTATGTCATCAACATCGTTACCATTAGAGGACCATCCAACGTCGCATGGATGCAAGGAAATTAAGTCTCGATTGGTTGTGATGATATATCTTCACTGGTTGAAGTTTTTTGAAGTACTTGAATAGCTAGTTTGTTGTTTTCTGGGTTGGTACTGTCTCTTTCAGGGCACCGCATTTGAAGGACCACTTAGATCGATACCCTAAAGCTCTTCCAAATGATGCTAATGTCAAACTAATACGGTTGCTACTTCGTTTTCCTTTTCTGTACAAAACCTTACATCTAGTGCTCCTTTTCTTTCACGTACCAACTTGGAGATGGTTAAGTTGTAAGATACCCTTTTATCGCCTATTTGTTTTTCCCTTCCACTTGAATTACGTGAATAATAGTTTTCTGATTCCAAGTGAGCCGCCTCTTCCCATCAATTAGGAACTATATATTGAACTTGATCCAAATGTGTACAAACAGATGTTTCTCTTCTCTTCCTACCTAATGAGACCTGGTCAGATGCGAGGCTACGGTTTTACATCTATACAAATGGAGCCTTTGGTCTGAAAGTGTTTGTTCGCTTTGTTCATTATATCTTATTCGATCTAAATTGATATTACAATAACACAACTCTATCAAAAATAAATCAAATATCTATTGGGATAATTAATCCCACTTTGAAAATATACAATATCTAACAAGAATATATAGGGTTGAAATTGAGCAATCTTCCTTAAGGCTTAAATCTTTTGGATCGACTTCATTTTCAACCCAACTTAAATTTCAAGATGGTATCAGCGCCTACAAGGCCCAATGGCCCAGCAAAAATCTTAAAGCCTAAAAACCTCAAATAGTTCACTTGACAAACCCAAAAAGAGGTTGCAAGTGAAGGGGAGTATTGAAATAATAAATTCCACGTCGAAAAGATACAACATCTAACAATTGCATATAAGGTTGAAAATGAGCAATCCTCCTTAAGGCTTAAGTCTTTTGGATCGACTTTATTCTCAACCTAACTTAAATTTCAAGAATATAAACAATAATAAAGAACTCTTTTAATTTGCACTAACAAAATTAACAATGAAGTAAACATTAAGATTTAGAAGTAAAAATTACATAACAAACTGATAAGCAAATCCAATAAATTCAATAAGAATTTACAACAAAGCTAATCACTCACTCCATACTAACAAGTTATCTCACAAAGTTTTAGAATTAAAATCAAAGTTGATATCACAATCAAAAAACACTCAAACCAATCTAAAAAAAATCAAATAAGGATGAGAGTACAATACTGTTTACCCTCTCTTTCTATTTTTCCTCATTTTTAGACGTTATCACTACACTCTTTACAAAAACCTACATATTTTTCTCTTTTATATCATAAAATAAGTTTGTTTATATGTAAGTGACCGAGTATCTTCTGCAAGTGACATGTAAGTGACTGTGTATCTTCAGCACTATTTCACTTGCAGTTATATATAACTAAAGAAAGTTATATGATCTTGAGTTATGTGGTCTCCACATACGACTGTATATCTTCACACAGGTGTGTAGCACAATCGTGTATGTCTTCATTCTTTACACGTTCCTTCACACATTTATAGATACCTACACAGTTAATCTATACGATCGGGTAAGTCAAGATACAGGCTTAAAACGCTTTACACAACCATAGATTTCCTCAGAAGAGTTTCATCCATCTTATCTTCACTTATTCGTTATTCTTATGAATTATAAAAACGTCTGCGATTATCGAAAGAAATATCATCAAGTGATTCTTAGTTATTAAAATGATAAAAAGAATATATAGAAAAAAGTATAACTAAATTTTAGAGTCAGGCTAGAAGCTATTATTATTATTATTATTATTATTACAATTACTGAAGAAGAAAAATCTCTTGTTTATTTGAACAATTCTCTGATTTTAGGTTTTAGATTCCATTTTTCACATGCATTGTTGATTGACGGCAGAGGAGAGACCTTTTCTGGTGCAGGCAAGAGAAGGCTGCAGGATATCATAGATGATCCCAAACTTGGATGTCTTGTCTACTTTACAAGGCAGTTAGTCATCAACTACCAGCTGTAATCTAGTCAGAAATCCAGCTTGAAGAGGGATCTCATTAACTTCAATGAAACCATGAAGCTACGGTGAACTTTCTCATATACCATATCGTGTCTGTTTTCAGTAATCTGGGCATTATATATCATCTGTATTTCCGTAAACTTTATGCACAAAGTTTCATGGCAACTTCTAGTCCCAGATTTTCCAAGGTTTCTAAATGGCTTGCCAGTGGAAGACTGAAGTCAAGTCTTTCTCGTCGCCAGTCAGAAACCAAGCTACTTTCTGCTCCATCTTCGCCTTCCATTACACCCAGAAGAAGCAGAAACCAAGAAGAGCTCTTGAAAGTCTTTAACCATTTTGACACAGACGGTGATGGGAAGATTTCGAGCGAGGAGCTCGGTGCTTATTTCGCTTCTATAGGAGAGCGCATGCCGAGTGACGAAGTTCAGAAGATCGTTAACGACTTCGACGTCAATGGTGATAGTTTGTTAGAGTTCAGCGAGTTCTTGAAGTTGATGGGAGGGGATAAAGAAGTTGAAGAGGATGATCTTAAAAGGGCATTCGAGATTTACGAAGCACAAGATGTTGATGGGTGCATTACGCCAAGTGGGTTACAGAAGATGCTTAATCGTTTTGGCGATCCAAAATCAATGGAAGAGTGTGAGAACATGATACGAGCTTTTGACCTTGATGGGAATGGGGTACTAGATTTCCATGAATTTCAGCAAATGATGTCTTGAATTCGCCAGTCTCTTGCACTTCTCTTTGTTCCTAGTGCATCAAAACAGTATTGTCGGTTTCTAACGTGATTCCGGTTCCGTCAATCTTTTCGATTCTTACGTGTGATTGTCTTCTGTCTCCTGGTTTTCATCTAAAATGCAAATGGATGATTATTGTGAATTTGTAACACAGACAACATTGAAATCTTTTTGATGTAGACAAAAATATTCATATTGTATATCAATCTATCCTGAATTTTCCAATCTATCACACTAAATTTTTTTTTCTTGGGTTCTTACTTTTGGATAATGGACCCGAAGCCTATTTTGGATAATGGACCCGAAGCCTAGTGTTGTTTATGCACTACTTGATATTGATAAATGATTCACTATGACAAGGTATAAAGTACACTGTTGAATTGTCTACCATAAAATGCCTCCTCTATCCGCAGGACTAAAAAAATCAACGCAGAAGACAACTGTCTAAAGAATCAAGTGCCTATGTGCTTGACCATGGATGCCAAGCAATAACTAAGTAAATAAAGAATAGAAACGTAAAAAAAAAATTCAGGTTTAAGGTATTTCAATATGGAAATCTCCCTGTCATCCGAATATGATCAAGTGTCCTGTGCAGGCCGTATTTATGTACTGCTTGCTGACCAGCTCGAAATCCATCTCCATACACTGGAGAAGTATCTGATTCGATCTGATGCTTGAAAAATTCCCCAAGCTTGCTCTCAAGTTGAGATCTTGTGTACCTCTTTGTGGTCTGAGATGAAGAGGATGATGCACCATTGCTGCTGCCCAAACCAGACCTAAGTTGCGATTCTAACCACATGTGTGCAAGCACTTGACAGATACCCTCTTCAACATCTTGACTAAGAGTTTGAAAACCTAATAGGAAGTATAAAATTAGTCAGCATCTATCAAGAACCAGATCCCAACATATGGTTAAAAGTGACAACTTTAACAAGGGAATGCCAGATAGGTTTTATGGTCATTGAAGATCAGGAAGGTTTTGCTCTTACAATAAACCAATGGGCAGATGTTATTATAATATTTATGATAGTCAAGAAAGGACTTTTCTTTTCAGAGTTAAATTATACCTTTAAGTCGCATCCATGCATGCATCATCTCATGTGCTAGGATTGACCCTGTAAGCAACCTGTATAGATAAAGCTCATCACGATCAAACATACAGACATGAACATCAAGTCTTTACAGCTAGACAGGCTATTGTGGAGAATTTAAAGGATAGCAAAAGCTGCTAATCCGCGAATCTTGAGGCCAGTCGGTACTAGATGTGTATTGAAGAACAAGAAATTGAATTTCAAGAAATTTTACAATCCAGCTCCTTCTGTAATGGAATCTGCCTCTTTCTCGCTCTCACTCGCTCACTTGCTCTTTCTCTCTTAACCGTTATTCCCAGAAATTTAAATGCAATGGGAGAACAAATGTCAAAATAAGTTCCGAACTAAAATTTTACATTCCCATTTACACTTCAAATTGAACCAGTCAATTGCTTGATTAGATGAATATGAAGAAAGAAAAGCGTGTGATGTACCCGGACGCTATCCATCTAATGAAGAGAAATACCTTGCACACTATAGCAAGCATACAGTCGGAAACACTATGTATTATTTTGCAATTTTGTGACAGCAAAAATTTGAGAAATACCTTGGTAGCCCATATAATATCAGTATGGCTGTCACCTCGCAACGACGTGTCAGCCTGTATGGTTCTGTTATCATGTCCATGGTTCGGTTTCCTGCTCCAAACCTTGGCCGCCTTAATATCTGGTAATTCATGGCCACTGTAATATAAATACCTGAGCTACTATCTAAAACAATCACATGTTCCTATCTAAAAGCAATTCACATCCCTGCAGAATGCTAAAAGAAGACCTCAAATATATTCTTACAGTGCTAACTGTTTGTTCCTCAGAAAGGCATAGTCCTCTGGTTTCTGGCATGTGATAATGACCCTGTCCAGGAGAGAGAAATTTCAAAGTCCAAAAGGTAAAATTAAAGAGAATTGAACAAGGAAAGATATTGCATGCGAATAACCATTATGAAATCTATACTGATACAACCTTAACATACTTTATTCATAGATGTTCCTGAATATAGATGTGAAGAAATCGTTCTATTTGTGTTCAAATGTGATTTCTTTTTGCGTAAATTTAGTAAAAATATTTTTGCAATTGCATGTCCCGTATTGAGATAGTTATTTAAAGATGTAATCCAACATAAAATCATCTAATTTTTTGGTTAGTTTCTAAGAAAATTTAGAACAAGTGCAGAAATGTAAAACAATACAATGACATTATAGAAGGTTTAATAAAAGCATAATTCCTTCTTATTTTGCTCAAAGACATTTCAGATGCAAGTGGAATATGCTTCGAGACAACAATGTCCACAACACTGATTTCACAAAGTTTTTTCATAGATGAAGTGTAAGGTTCTCAGTGTGCTTGCCCTCACATTTTTTTCTCCCTCCATGGCATCATTCAGTGCTTGTCTCTCAACCAAGAGCAATGGAACCTGCTGCTCCACTTTCATACCTAAACTTTCATAAAATTCTTGTATATCAAGATAAAGGGGTTGGCATGCACTGGTGTCCATAATTGCAGAATCTAGGCATTCGAGGCAGAGCTTTCGACCATCATTAAGTCCAACATATCCTGTGTCTCGTGGCTGCGAGTGCAGTAAATTATAACATACTTGGATTCACTTAGAATGAAAATTGCATTGAATAAATCATTGTCAAAACTAACCTCCATTCGTTCACAGCTACAGCACCGAGGAGTAGAATCATGCTCGTGTGAAGGGCAGTATTTCTGAACCCAAAATGGATGCGCCCTATATTCTATTAGACCAGCAAGGTTTGTGGGGATCTGTCATAATATACATATTAACCAAGCAACCAAACTTTATAAGTATGTGAATGACTTGGAAAGAAATGGCATTTCCATAATCACTTCATAAATTGAAAGCATGGAGCCTCCTATAAAACTTTATGAAGATGCTCAGATGTCCGACCCTCCAGCTCCATTCTTTCTCTCCACAGACATAGACACACATTAAAACTTGGATTCCCACTATAATTCCTAGTTCCAAGAATTTCAAAGATAGCAACTCATAAATTTATTGTTTCAAAACTTAGATTCAAAATTTCGTCGAAGCACAATAAGAATCCCTCTATTTATAAGATGCTCTAACCATATTGTTTTTTCCACAATTGGTAGATAAATTATTTAAATCTGTAACATCACTGGCACATTTGTGATATTAAAAATAGTAGGAAAAGATTCTCAGAACCACAATTACTTTTTACAATTGCATTATTGCGACAAGCAGTAAAATTAAAAGTTATGCAAGTAAATGAAACACAGACAGCTGAATCATCAGGATCAACAACAAATGATCTTCACTATTCATACAAAAGAAATACTCACAAAGTGCTTGCAAACATCACATTTTGGATGGTAGCGCTCCTTGTAGCAAGATTTATGAAAAGCAAAGTTGCCGCCCATTGAGAACTATAGTAAAATGAACAGTTGGAGCGTTAGCTGATGCACTCGATGGAAATGATTAACCGTCTAAGAAACCAAACATGGCATTTACAGAATCAGCCATAAATTATAGTACATCAATACTATAATTTAATTGGTAGTGAAATTTGCACCTCATAATCAGAAATTGGTAGGTTGCAAGCACTGCATCGGAAACAGTCTGGATGCCAGGATGCATTCAGGCAATTTAAAAATCTTCCATGTCCAATCTCAGAATTGCAACCAGCACAGATCCTAACCAAATACACATTCATTATTTGCTTTTCTATGTTTGTACTATATTGCTAGAATTCACAGCTATAAAGGAGAAAATGGAAAACAGATATACCACTCAAAAAAAGAGAAAATGTGAATGAAAAAAATTATGAATGATGCCTAAATAGGCAGTACTTAAATTAAGAACTTGCAGAAATTGCAGTTATGAGTGAAAAGAACCAGAGAGAGTGAGAGAAATCAAATACCATGCAGATACAATATCCCAAAGTTGTTGAATGCATCTAAAAGCCACATAAAGCATTGAACGTGAATAATCAGCCAGACCAGAGAAGTACCTGAACCCCATTGGAAAATGCACAGGGATGGGTTGATAAATATTCCCTTGGAATGCATTTCCATGTCCATACTGAGGAGGAGATTCCACATTCAAGCTCTCTTGGAGTGCTCTGGCAAGTTGTTCATCTTCTTGCAGTTGAGTCTCCTTATCTGTCACCAGTGATTTGATTTAAGACACCAAAAATAGTTGTTCATAATAATGGCAATAATTGGTTTCAATACTATATCAAAATTAATCTAATCTGTGCAATTGAAACATCACATATGTTACGATAATTTCCTTTCTCTAAAAGAAACATCTCTTGTAGGGGCTTTGTCGCATTTTCACTCTAAACAAAATCAAAGTCAAGAAAACATAAAACAAGTTGGAGCAAAGGATTGACGACATTGGCACGTCTCACTAGGAAATTACTTTGTAGATTTGAGATTGACAGGTGAATTTTGAATGTTGAATGAAGATTTTCCAGGATACAGCGATTCATAGTCTGAGCTCAACAACAATGTCACAGTATATATAGTATGATCTTAATAGCCAGAGCACCCACCTATCACATTTTTCCTGACTTGATTTTCCTCTAAAAGCGAAAGTGCAATTGCACGATCTATATCTTCATTTTCCTGCTCCATCCAAACATCCTAAATCCAAGATCCAAAGAAAGAGGAAGTCGTCGTCATTAAGCATTAGCATATTCCTCAACTGATCATTGCTAACTTAATGCTCAAAAATCAAGAAATGTGGCGTGATGCATCTTCGACACAGAATGAATTAGCATAAATGAAGATGTAAAAGAGGCATTTTAAGAAAGTATTACAGGGAAATACCCCAGAAGTAGATGGTTCATTAAAGTTAGGATTGTCTCCGTAGCTCCCATGATAATGTCCTCCTGAGATATTATGACTAGACCCCTTAAATATTTTGCTAAGCCAACCCATCACCCGTATGGGTATCTGCTCACAGTTGATGAATGTGTTCCCTGCGAAACAGTGAAAAACATAAAGAAAAGGATGTAAAAGGCAGTCAAGTTCAGTTTAACCACTCTTTAACTAACATGGCAAAGACTTTGACAGTTCCCGATCAATAATCCGAGCACAAGGACTAAAAAGAGTATAGGCTTTCAAGCAGTTTCCATAGCAATGAAGGTTCAACATATTTGCTTGTTGATACAATGCAAGGAGAATGGCATGAATAGTCGGGTCAAATAAAGCCTAAAGGAAGAGGAGGAGAAGGAGGAGCAAATGCAGTATAAAAGCCAATACAAATATCAACGACACCATCCTACAATCCAACAATTGGGCAAATTATAAGATGCTGCCAGAAATCCCAACTCCGTCACCGTAGCAGTTGACTTTCTTCTCTTGCTGTATCAAATCTTTCTATAAAGTCATGGTAAAACAAAGAACACAAACCTTGCATTGTTCTGCACCAGGACGTTTAGATTACAAACAAAGGAAGTTGTTACCAGCCCAAGTTAATGTCTAAGCTTTTGTATAAATGCAATGGAAAGGTAAAGACAGATATTCTTCCAGCTCAACATGCCAATTGAATATATTACATAATATACATAATGTTGTAATTTCAGGTTATAAAGCGATAAAAGAAGGAATCAAATAGTGGAGGGGTGACTCACCTCTGACAAACGAAGTACTTGCAGGATAAATAGTCTTAAGCAGGAAAAGACCCAGATCAGATTAGATCCCAATCAGCTCAGAAAAGCCACAAATCAAGCAGTCGCCTAAAGGAAAAGATAACCTTTAACCAATGTCCTTTGTATATCTCTCTCTTTTCCCTCTCTTTTTGATTACAAATGTATAAACTATTATTCACACAACACGAGAACAAGAAAGAAGAACAAAGAAATAGCAAGATAATCTGTAGTTCCAAGGAATGGGTATTCTTCTAAATTCAATATGTTGTTTCGCAGGTAGAGTGATACGTCAAGAATTGTAAGGCCAATACGCTAAGAATTTGGGACGGAGTACTTGAACTGTACGCAATTTCAAAGTCAAATTTAGACAAGTAAACGTTTACAAACGAGATAAAAAAATAAGAAAAGAAAAAAGCTTTCAACTTTTCCGCCTTTCCTTTCTCGTTAAAACCCAAGTTGATTCTGACAAAAGCATCATCAAAAACCCAGTTTGGGTTTTTAATCAACTACTAAATTCCTCTGAATTTGAAGACGTTCATGGGGTTCTTGTAATTCTTCTACAAGAAGACCCCATGCTCTTCAAAACAAAACAAAAAAGTGTAAAAAGCTATGGAAGTTATTCGACCTTTTATCTCCTCTTTTCTTTCTTTTTAGTTTCCATATTCCCAGATTACATTGTTGATTGTGGCAGTCGGGTTTAAGTTGTGGTTGACGCGGCTTATGTGGGGTTTTATTTAATCATAAATCCTAATTATAAAGTCTCAAAATCCAAAAACACGCTTTAAAAAATAAAGAAATAGAAAAAAAAAGAGGTATCAAAAATAGACCAAAAGGAGGACTTTTTAAAGGAAAAACTAGTGAAAGTGGAGGGAAGAATCACCGGCTATTGTGGTAAAGATTCCAAAGTGGTTGAAGTCTAAATAATTAATATAAATAACTAATTTTGATTATGATAATCTTAAGAGTATATTTAATTAATCCAAATAGGACTTTGAACAGTTTTAATATAACTAACTAATTCTTTATATACCACGGAAGGATATATTGTCACAGTAAAGTTACATGTTCAAATTACGAACACAATCTTTTTGTAAAAATAAAAAAAAAAGGTTGCATATATCATAACTTTTCACATGGCTTTTTACAGTGAGGATCCTTATGCACTGAGTTCGTTAACTTTGATCAAATCTCGTTGACAATTGTAAACATAATTAGTAAGTAAATTTATGATAAAGATATTTTTTTCAAACTTCTAAAAGAATTATTTTTTTAGACTTATGTTAAAAATAATAATTAAATATATTAACTAAATATTACTATGACTCAACCCAATTCTTAAATTTCATATGAACTAGTTAAATTTGATTAGAACTAATAATTTGATAATTATTTTAAATTATCGATTTGAGTTTGAGTTTTCTTAGTTTAAATTAGAATTAACATTTTGGTTAATTCTATTTGATCAATTCATATGCCATCTCCATAACATGTATGTTTCGCTATTATTATTTTAACATTAGCTATTAATAATTTAACTATAGGCTTATATGGCTATTAATCATCGGAACATATTTTATTAAAATAATTTAATAATTACTTAAAATAAATATTATTTATAATATTATAAAACCCTTTTAAAATAATTCAGAATAAAAAGTCATTTTTAAAAAACAATAAAGTTCGAATCTTACCTTAAAGTTATGACCGCCGGTCTCAAATTTAATAGTATTGTACGGTGACATGTTAATTTCACTTTACAGTTTCTTCTTTTCAAAGGCATTTGGTAATGTTAATTTCTTTTCATATGTCTCAATTCAGCGGCCAACTAACTAACCAAAATCGACGGTTTGAAAGTTTCGTTGAGCAGTTGGACCATCACGTGTTTTTTTTTTTTTTTTTACCGTAATGTCTTTATCACAAGACACGGGAATAATTATCCAAAAAATTTCTAACAGTTATACGTGTTGACCCAAATCAGAAGGCTCCAAATTCTAGGCTGTCGGAGACAATGAATGTCGGCTGAGCCGGCTATACTGAAAGCCTAATATGATGTAATTACTTCCTCCAAAAACATTAATAATCAGCACTCAACTTAATCTTGTTTTAAATCGTCATAAAACATAAATACTCGTCCGAGTTCAACACGAAATTTTATGTCCAACCAAGTTTAGCAAGAAATTCTGTGTCTAAGCTTAGGATGACTTGAAACCAATTTGACATAAATGGCAAATGTAGCTTGACCTATTCAACTTGCTTAACTTTGATCAAGGTTAATCCGATTACGGGATAAAATTGTTTAAACCTACCAAATTACTGGTTTACTTTAAAACAGTCATATTTTAAAAGATAGTATTGTAAAGTGAACACTTTCACTATTCAAGTCATTAGATTAATTTAACAGCTTAGTCTAGTAAGAAATGTATGAAAACGAAATATCAGAAGGAATATGCATAATAGGGGAAGAACCTAATCGGCCTTTTTCTTTGGACTACAAGGGAACAAACGTTTATGATTGAATTCACCTGCTCTTATAATATAACAAGGAAGCCAATGCACGAGAAATCTAAATGTGCAAGCGAATTAATTAGGAAAGACAATTTTTAGTTCATAGGTTATAATTTAGTTATGTTCAGTAGGTCAGTTCATGGATCAAATCTAAACTTATACAAATTTGACGTCTCATTATTTTAAATAAAACAAAATCTTTTTATTTAAAATAGTTAGATCTCGAATAAACTTATATTTGAATAATCCAAATTTTGATAAAAATAAATTATTCTATATTTTTAATTTAAAATTTTATTTTAAAAACTTAGCCGAGGTTGAGCCAGCCTATTGCCATCTATAGAATTAATGCTAAGTACATGAGTCAAGTGTTAATCTTGTTCATAATGCACTAGTCACTATTGAACTTACTTGATCAATAAACGTTAACTAATCATGTCGAAGAGCATAAACATAGCATTTCCTTTGATCATGCGCAGCAAAACGATGTAGGTTGCGACAAGGTTGACATGAATATTAATATTTGTTTTTAAGCGACCATTTTATCACAGTAGTTTAAGATGTTATGTGAGGTCAACTTAATTGATTTTATATATTCGTTAACACACCCCTTCAAGTGAAAGCCTTTTGGACTTGAAACTTGCACAGGCATATTTTACCTTGTGTTGAATTAATTTGATGATAAATAAATGAATTGTAAGATTTGAACTCAAAATTGTTTAGTCATAAAAGCTCTGATATCATATTAAGCGACCATTTCACTACAATAACTTAAACTAATATATAAAATTAACTTAATAAATTTTATACATTTGCTAACATTTGTAAATTCGCCGCCTAGCGGACTA
>JANZXR010000002.1:1880106-1895636 GCA_027575705.1 Erythroxylum echinodendron | reverse complement strand
TATTATTTATATGTGAAATATTTAAAAATTATTGTCATTTTATATTAAATTATTAATTGTGATTATTATTTGTTATTGATATTTTTAGAAATAGGGTTGATGTAAACTTGTAAGCAGTAAACTGTATAGTATATAACTGTACAATATATTAGTGAACTATTTTGTAAATTTTAAAAATTTCAGGGACTATTTCATAAATATAAAAAATTACCCGAAACGGTACTCGGTATTGACCGATACCAGTATAGTACCGCTCCAAAACTCAATTCGGTATCGAGTCCAGTACGTTATTCGCAACATTAATCAATATCAAATTTATTAAAAATTTTATTTAAAAAGTTAAACTCATATTATAATAAGGAAAAGGAAACGAGGCTGCTACAGAATTCCGCGCGGAAAGAAAGCGCGTAATAAGATTAAAAAGCATAACAGTTTGACTAGTCAAATAAAGAAAAGACAGCTGGCAATACTCTGGAAGAATCGTGAAACGTTCACCGACTTCAATCTGAGGAAATAATTCTGACCGTCCAATTGTAGTACCCGCGTGCTTTCTACGCCAAATAAACCTATAAATACCCCTCCGAAGATAATTTATGGAAAGATTCTTGCCTTCTTGGTGCTAGGTGCGAAGTCGTAGGGCTTGCCACTTTCTAACTCTGCTTTGTTTTCTTGTTTCGCCGTTTCTATTTAAGTGTCGTCTGTTATGTTGTTAGGATTTGGGATATGGCCGTTTCTATTTAAGTGTCGTCTGTTATGTTGTTAGGATTTGGGATATGGTTTTCTGATTGGTGTCTGGATGCTTAATTCGCTTTCTTTGCGGTAACGCCATATGTTTGATACAACTATTGTCGGTATAGTAATGGATTGCGACTTTGCTTATGTACCTTCATGTGATTTCTGGAAGGTGGATCACTTCGTTCTTGGTTTGGATTCATATGGCTGATATTTATAAATTTTATAAAGATGGATTCAACTTGCACTTAACAGATTGTTCGACGATCGGCGGTATCGAAACTGCTGGATCTGATCAGATGAGAACTGTAAACCGTTTCTTTTTTTTCGATTCCCGTTTTACGGTTGAATGTCACAGAAGTGGAGACTGAGGTGCAATTACTTGATCTTTACAGGGTAAAGATCATATTAAACTGTTCGAGTTGGAGAACTGTGATTCTTGGATAGAGCTCGTCGATGTGTGATAGGAGTGAGTTGGAGAACTATGATTCTTGGATATAGATCGTCGATGCGTGATAGTTGTTTTTTTGATATGAAGTGAATTTGTTGATTATTAAGGTGATAATCTCGGACATTTTTGTGCACGCATTCTTTTAGATATAGTGTGAATTTGTTGATTATTAAGGCATCTCACAACATTTGATTTCATCTAAAAAGCGTTGATGCTTGTTACCTTGTCGTATTCACTATGGCGACATGGTTTGATCGGATATCATTATGATTGGATAACATCGAGTGATAAGCTAGAACGCGTAGCATATAGAATCCTTTCTACGTAACAAATTCCATTTTTTTTGGGATGACACATAGATGGAAAATATCCCTTTCAAGATGACGGGGTCCAAATTCATTTCTGTATCCTGAGGTTGATTATAACTTTTGAGATTCGTCATGGTAACTTTCTGTCTCTCCCTTACGAAGAAAAGTTTCGGAATTTTCATGTTTCTGGTGATTGGGTTTACTGCACTGGCCTGGGGTGTTTGCTGTTATACGTACAGAGAGCAAGCGACTTGACATTTCCTGTAGAGATCTATTTTTGGTTGATCTTTAAATAATTTGTAGAAGGCGTATCTCTTGGTGTTAGGTCTGGAATTGTTATATGACGTTATCTACTTTGGGTTTTCAAGAACACATTTGTAAACTACTTCCAAACCGATTTGGGGTTAGCCTACATCGGGTGTGCTGTTCTGGTCTTAATAACTAGAAGGGTTTTGTAATCACTTCTTCATACTTTCTTGATGGAGTATGTTGTTATAACAAGTCTTCGTTTGGTGGTTCTTCTGTCTGATCTTCGTTGTGTCGATTTTGTGCTTGCCCAAACCACTAGTCACGCTTTTATTTTTCCTTTTACGTTAGCCTTTTGTTGATTATTGGGGGATATTCTGGCTATATCTTGGTTACTGTTAAAACATACTATTGATGGAAGGAGTATCAAAATAAAACATAAAATCTAAAATTTTGCTTTCGTTTTCTTTCCTCAGGGGGGGTGTATGTCCTTGTGGTTATACTGTTTTCTATCATGGTTTAACGCGTAGGATTTCCACGACTAAGTACCATAACGAGGTCGAATTGACCTTCTAGGGTAGAAGTGGCGATATGAGAACACGAAAATACAAAGCAGGCTCAGCCACTATAATGTGCGAGGCATAGTAATCTACTTTTAGGTGAAATCTCTGGGTTCATGCCGCTGTCTTGCTTGGTTTTATGGGAAGGGGTTCATCTTTCTTATTTCTTTCATTTTTCTAGAGTGCGTTTTTTGCAAATTTAGCATTGGCTATGACAAGAAGCTGCAATTGATCTTCTAGGATGGAAGTGGAGATGGGAAAAGTTTGTTTTGTTTTTTTTCCCTTTTCATATATTTTTTGTTTTCTTTGCCATTGTGTTGCTTGTTGGGTGATCTTTTGCTGTCTCCTTGTTCTTGTTGTTAACAGGATGTGTGTTGGCAAGACTGTCAATGCAAAGTCAACCAGAACAGATAATGAACACAAATTTTGTATTCCTATTAAGTTTTTCTCATTTATATAGTTTGTAGATGAGTATAGACAACTGCCTTTTTCAGGGAACTATGTTTTGAGAGGCATGTTAGCCTACTTCCCATGGCATGCAGCGCTCTAGTAAGGCTTTGTGGGATAAAAAGCTTCGCATGGATTTGCCTCTTAATCTTTCTGATTTCTGTAATGTTTTAGGGTGCATTAATTTTGGAATTCTGACAGGCAAATGATTTTCTAGGATAGAGGTCGTGATGTGACAATTTGGAAACCCAAAGGAAGCTCAAACTACAAGCCCTTGAATATCGTAGTTTGTTTTGATTATGTTTATTCCTTTTAAATATTTATCCTTGTATTGCCTATTGGGTGATCTCTAGTTGTCTGCCTGTTGTTGTTAACAGGTTATATGCTGTCAAGACTATTATGGCGAAGAGAACCAAAACAGATAAAAATTACGATTTTTTTAACTTATTTTCTATTTTTTACATTTATATAGATAGTAGTCTAAGGTGTAGGTAGCTACCTTTTGCAGGGAACAATGTTGTGCGAGTCATTGTAATCTACTTTTAGGTCGGATCTTTAGGTTCATGCAGCTCTCTTGCTTGGTTTTATGGGTAGGGTTTCTTATTTGTCATTTTCTGAAGTGCATTTTTTGCAAATCTATCATTTGCTATCACAAGATGGTGCAATTGATTTTCTGTGATAGACTTCAAAGCAAGCTCAAAACTACGAGCCCATCAATACCAGAGTTTGTTTTGTTTATATCATATATTTTTGTTATCTTTATTATTGTTGCCTATTGGGTGATCTTAGCTATCTCCTTGTTCTGGTTATTAACAGGACATGTTTTGAAGGGAGAGAATCAACTCAATTTTGTATTTCTATCAAGTTTTTCTCATTTCTGTCATGTTTTAAGAGTGCATTCTTTTTGAAATTCTACTATTTGCTACCACATGCTGTTGCAATTGATTTTCTAGGATAGAGGTGGTGATGCGACAATATGGAAACCCAAAGGAAGATCAACCCACAAGTCCTTGAATACTGGAGTTTGTTTTGATTACTTCTATTCCTCTTTAAATATATTTATCGTTGTGTTGCCTATTGGGTGATCTCTAGTTGTATGGTTTTTGCTGATGCTGCTAACAGGTCGTGTTGGCAAGAATGTCAATGCGAAGAGAACCAAAACAGATAAACACGACTCTTGAACTTATTTTCTGTTTGTGACAATGTTGAAGGTAATTGTCTTTTGCAGGGTACCATGTTATGAGGCATCTTAACCTGAGAACCAAAACAGATAAACACGACTCTTGAACTTATTTTCTGTTTGTCACATTATATAGGTTGTAGTCTAAGTTGAAGGTAATTGTCTTTTGCAGGGTACCATGTTATGAGGCATCTTAACCTACTTTCACTTGGATTCCTTATGTTCATGCAACTCTCTTTGATGGTTTCCTGTGATGAAAGGGTTTCGTCTGGAATTTATTTATTTTTCATCTTTTATATTTGCCATCACAAGAAGGTGCAATTGATTTTGTAGGATAGAAGTGATGTGTTCTAGAGTGCATTTTTTTGCAAATCTATCATTTGCTATAACAAGTGGAGATGGGAAATCCAAAGCAAGCTCAAACCTACAAGCTCATCAATACCCGAGTTTGGTTTGTTTGTTTTGTCTATTTCCCCTTTGATGTATTTTCGTTTTCCTTATTATTGTGTTGCTTATTGGGTGATCTCTTGCACTCATTGTTCCTGTTAACCGGGCATGTGTTGTCAAGACTATCAATGCAAAGTGAACCAAAACAGATTAACTCAATTTTGTTCTTGTTAACCGGGCATGTGTTGTCAAGACTATCAATGCAAAGTGAACCAAAACAGATAAGCAACTCAATTTTGTATTTCTATCAAGTTTTTCTCAGTTATATAGATAGTAGATTAAGGATAGGTAACTGTGTTTTGCAGGGAATTATGTTTTGAGAGGCATCTTAGCCTACTTTGTCATGGAATCCTTATGTTCATGCAGCTTTCTAGCATGGCTATGTGGGATAAAGGGTCTTTTTCATCTTTCTGATTTCTGTTATGTCTTAGAGTGCATTCTTTTTGGAATTCTAGCATTTGCTACCACTTGATTTTTTTAGGATAGAGGTGGTGAAGTGACAATTTGGAAACCAAAGGAAGATCAAACCACAAGCGCTTGAATAACGGAGTTTGTTTTGGTTATGTTTATTCCTCTTTAAATATATTTATCCCTGTATTGCCTATTGGATGATTTCTAGTTGTCTCGATGTTGTTGCTGCTGCTAACAGGTCGTGTGTTGTTAAGACTGTCAATGTGGAGAACCAAAACAGATAATGAAACATGATTTTTGAACTTATTTTCTGTTTGTCAACTTGTACAGGTTGTAGTCTAAGGTGTAGGTAACTGTCTTCTGCAGGCTATTATATTATGAGGCATCTTAACCTATTTTTATGTGGATTCTGAATGTGCTATGCAAAACTCTTGAATGGTTTCATGGGATAAAGGGTTTTGTCTGGATTTTAATTTTTTTTCCCATCATTTTGATTTCTGTCATGGTTTTATAGTGCCTTTTTCTTAATGCAATTCTAGCATTTCCCATTACAAGAAGGTGCAATTGATTTTGTAGGTTAAAGTGGTGGTGTGGAAACCCAACGCAAGCTTGAACCACAAGCCCTTGGATGCCAGAGTTTGTTTCGATTGTGCATATTCCTCCTTTAAATGTATTTATCCTTGTGGTGTTTGTTGGGTGATCTCTAGCTCTCCTTGTTTCTGTTTTTAACAGGACGTGTTGTCAAGACTGTCAATGATATGAGAATTATAACAGATAAAAAACCCAAATCTTGAACTTCCTTCTCTTTTTTGTCGTTTATATAGGTAGTAGTCTTAAGGTGTCGGTAACTGCCTTTTGCAGGGAACTATGTTGTGCGAGGATCTTATCCTGACTTTTAGGTGGAATCTTTAGGTTCATGAGCTCTCTTTCTTGGTTTTATGGGAAGGGTTTCATCTTTCTTATTTGTCATTTTTCTAGAGTGCTTTTTTTTTGCAAATCTATCATTTGCTATTACAAGATGGTGCAATTGATTTAGGATAGTGGTGGTGATGGGAAACCCAAAGCAAGCTAAATCCCACAAGGCCATCAATACCAGAGTTCGTACTTATTATGTCTATCTCCCCTTTCATATATTTTCGTTTTCTTTATTATTGTGTTGCTTATGGGGTGATCTCTTGCTGTTTCCTTGTTCCTGTTGTAGACAAGACTTGTTGTCAAGACTGTCAATGCAAAGTGAATCAGATCAGATTATCAACTCAATTTTGTATTTCTGTAAAGTTTCTCTCATTTTTATAGGTGTATATTAAGGATGGGTAACTGCCTTTTGCTGGGTACTATGTTTTGGGAGGCATCTTAGCATACTTCGACGTGGAATCCTTATGTTCATGCAGCTCTCTGGCTTGGCTCCGTGGATAAAGGGTCTTTATTGTGTTTCTGATTTCTTTCATGTCTTAACAGTGCATTCTTTTTGGAATTCTAGCATTGCTACCACATGGTGGTGCAGTTGATTTTCTAGGATAGAGGTGGTGATGTGACAATTTGGAAACCCAAAGGAAGATAAAACCACAAGCCCTTGAATACTGGAGTTTGTTTTGTTTTTGTCTATTCCTCCTTAAATATATTTATCCTTGTGTTGCCATTTGGGTGATCTCTAGTTATCTCGGTGGTGGTGTTGCTGCTAACAGGTCATGTGTTGTCAATACTGTCAATGCAAAGCGAATCATGACAGATTAAAAACCCAAATCTTGAACTTCCTCTTTTTTTTTTTTTTTCTTTTCTTTTCCTCATTTATATAGATAGTAGTAAGGTGTCGGTATCTGCCTTTTGCAGGGAACTATGTTGTGCGAGGATCTTAATCGAACTTTTATGTGGAATCTTTGGTTTTATGGGAAGGGTTTCATCTTTTCTTAAATGACTGCATTTTTTTGCAAACCTATTATTTTCTGTCACAAGATGGTGCAATTGATTTTTTAGGATAGAGGTGAAGATGGGAAACCCAAAGCAAGCTAATTCCCTCAAGGCCATCACTAGCAGAGTTCGTATTTATTATGTCTATCCCTTGCTTATTGGGTGATCTCTTACCGTCTCCTTGTTCCTGTCAATGCAAAGTGAATCAAATCAGATAATCAACTCAATTTTGTATTTCTATGAAGTCTTTCTCATTTTTATAGGTAGTAGATTAAGGATATGTAACTGCCTTTTTTTAGGGAACTATGTTTTGGGAGGCATTTTATCCTACTTCGATGTGGACTCCTTATGTTCTTGCAGCTCTCTAGCGTGGCTCCGTGGGATAAAGGGTCTTTTTCACCTTTCTGATTTCTTTCATGTCGTAAGAGTGCATTCTTTTTGGAATTCTAGCATTTGCTACCACATGATGGTGCAATTGATTTTCTAGTGTAGAGGTGGTGATGTGACAACTTGGAAACCCAAAGGTAGATCAAACCACAAGCCCTTGAATACTGGAGTTTGTTTTGATTATGTCGATTCCTCTTTAAATATATTTATTCTTGTGTTGCCATTTGGGTGATCTCTAGTTGTCTCGGTGGTGGTGTTGCTGCTAACAGGTCATGTGTTGTCAAAACTGTCAATGCAAAGAGAATCATGACATATGAAAAACCCCAAATCTTGAACTTCCTCATTTTTTCTCATTTATATAGATAGTATTATAAGATGTCGGTTACTGCCTTTTGCAGGGAACTGTGTTGTGCGAGGATCTTAATCTTAGGTGGAATCTTTAGGTTCGAGAGCTCTCTCTTGGTTTTATGTAAAGGGTTTCATCTTTCTTAATTGTCATTTTTCTGGTGCATTTTTTTGCAAATTTATCATTTGCTGTCACAAGATGGTGCAATTGATTTTTTAGGATAGAGGTGGAGATGGGAAACCCAAAGCAAGCTAAATCCTACGGGGCCATCAATACCAGAGTTCGTATTTATTATGTCTATTCCCTCTTTCATATTTTTTTGTTTTCTTTATCATTGTGTTGCTTATTGGGTGCTCTCCTGCCGTCTCCTTGTTCCCGTCGTTAACAGGATCTGTTGTCAAGACTGTCAGTGCGAAGTGAATCAAAACAGATGATCACCTCAATTTTGTATTTCTATGTTTTTCTCATTTTTATAGGTAGTAGATTAAGGATAGGTAATTGCCTTTTGTACGGAACCATGTTTTGGGCTAGTTGTTTCATATATTTTTGTTTTCTTTGTCATTGTGTTCCTTATTGGGTGCTCTCTTGCCGTCTCCTTGTTCCTGTTGTTAACAGGATGTGTTGTCGAGACTGTCAATGCAAAGTGAATCAAAAGAGATAATCACCTCAATTTTGTATTTCTATGAAGTTTTTCTCATTTTATAGATAGTAAATTAAGGATAGATAATTGCCTTTTGTACGGAACCATGTTTTGGGCTAGTTGTCTCGGTGGTGGTGGTGTTGCTAACAGGTCATGTGTTGTCAAGACTGTCAATGCAAAGAGAATCAAAACAGATAAGGCAAAACGAATTTTGAAATTTTTTTCTGCTTGTTACATTAAATAGGTTGTAGTCTACGATGTAGGTAACCGCGTTTTGCAGGGCAGTATGTTATGAGAGGCATCTTAACCTACTTTCATGTGGATTCCTTATGTTTATGCAACTCTCCTGAATGGTTTCATGGGATAATGGATCTCGTCTCGATTTTATTTTATTATTTAATCCTTTTGATTTCTGTCATGGTTTTATAGTGCTTTTTTTTAATGCAATTATAACATTTGCCATCACAAGAAGGTGCAATTGATTTTGTAGGTTAGAACTGGTGATGTGGAAACCCAATGCAATCTCGAACCACAAGCCCTTGAATACAAGAGTTTGTTTCGATTGTGCATATCCCTCCTTTAAATGTATTTATTCTTGTGTTGTTTATTGGGAGATCTCTTGTTGTATCCTTTTTCTTGTTTTTAACAGGACATGTGTTCTCAAGACTGTCAATGAGAAAACCATATCAGATAAAAAAACCCAAATTTTGAACTTCTCTTTTTTCTCATTTATATAGGTAGTAGTTTAAGGTGTCAGTAACTGCAAGGTCTTGGTAACTTTGTTGTGAGAGGATCTTAACCTAACTTTTAGGTGGAATCTTTAGGTTCATGAGCTCTCTTTCTTGGTTTTATGGGAAGGGTTTCATCTTTCTTATGTCATGTTTTTAGAGTGCATTTTTTGGGCAAATCTATCATTTGCTATCACGAGGTGGTGCAATTGATTTCTTAGGATAGAAGTGGAGATGGGAAACCCAAAGCAAGCTAAAACCTACAAGCCCGTCAATACCAGAGTTTGTATTGATTTTGTCTATTTTCCCTTTCATATATTTTCGGTTTCTTTATCACTGTGTTGCTTATTGGGTGATCTATTGCTGTCTCCTTTTTTCTTGTTGTTAACAGGACATGTGTTGTCAAGACTGTCAATGCAAAGTGAATCATAGCAGATAATCAATTGAATTTTATATTTCTATGAAGTCTCTCTCATTTTTATAGATAGAAGATTATGGATAGGTAACTGCCTTTTGCAGGGAACCATGTTTTGAGAGGTATCTCAGCCTACTTTGATGTGGAATCCTTGTGTTCATGCAGCTCTCTAGCTTGGCTCTGTGGGATGAAGGGTCTTTTTCATTGTGCTGATTTCTTACATGTTTGGAATTCTAGCATTTGCTACCACATGATGGATTGATTTTCTAGGATAGAGGTGGTGATGTGACAATCTGGAAACCCAAAAGGGTTTCATCTTTCTTATTTGTCATTTTTTTAGAGTGCATATTTTTGCAAATCTATCATTTGCTATCACAAGGTGGTGCAATTGATTTTTTAGGATAGAAGTGGAGATGGGAAACCCAAAGCAAGCTAACACCTACAAGCCCGTCAATACCAGAGTTTGTATTGATATCATATATTTTCGGTTTCTTTATCGTTGTGTTGCTTATTGGGTGATCTATTGCTGTCTCCTTTTTCCTGTTGTTAACAGGACGTGTGTTGTAAAGACTGTCAATGCAAAGTGAATCATAGCATATATTCAACTGAATTTTGTATTTCTATAAAGTCTCTCTCATTTTTATAGATAGTAGATTAAGGATAGGTAACTGCCTTTTGCAGGGAACTATGTTTTGAGAGGCATCTTAGCCTACTTTGATGTGGAATCCTTGTGTTCATGCAGCTCTCTAGCTTGGCTCTGTGGGATAAAGGGTCTTTTTCATCGTCCTGATTTCTTTCCATGTGTTATAGTGCATTCTTTTTGGAATTCTAGCATTTGCTACCACATGATGGATTGATTTTTTTAAGAGGTGGTGATGTGACAACTTGGAAACCCAAAGGAAGACAAACCGCAAGCCCTCGAATGCTGGAGTTTGTTTTGATTATGTCCATTCCTCTTTAAATATATTTATCCTTATGTTGTGATTATGTCTATTCCTCTTTGAATATATTTATCCTTATGTTGCCATTTGGGTGATATCTAGTTGTCTCGGTGGTGGTGTTGCTGCTAACAGGTCATGTGTTAAGACTGTCAATGCAAAGAGAATCAAAATCGATAAAGAAACATGATTTTTTAAATTATTTTCTGCTTGTTACATTCTATAGGTTGTAGTCTACGATGTAGGTAACTGGGTTTTGAACGGTAGTATGTTATGAGAGGCATCTTAACCTACTTTCACGTGGGTTCCTTATATGTTCATGCAACTCTCCCGAATGGTTTCACTTGGTAATGGGTCTCGTCTGGATTTTATTTTATTTTCATCTTTTTTTTTTTTTATCTCTGTCATGGTTTTAAAGTGCTTTTTTGTAATGCAATTGTAACATTTTCCATTCCTTGTTCTTGTTTTTAATAGGACGTGTTGTCAAGACTGTCAGTGAGAAGAGAACCATAAGAGATAAAAAACCCTAATTTTGAACTTCTCTTTTTTTCTCATTTATACAGGTAGTAGTCTAAGGTGTCGGTAACTGCCTTTTGCAGGGAGCTATGTTGTGCGAGGATAAGGTGTGGGTAACTGCCTTTTGCACGGAACTGTGCGAGGATCTTCACCTAACTTTTAGGTCGAATCTTTAGGTTCATGAGCTCTCTTTCTTGGTTTTATGGGGGAATATCTTTCTTATTTGTCATTTTTTTGGAGTGCATTTTTTTAAGTTAGGTCGAATCTTTAGGTTCATGAGCTCTCTTTCTTGGTTTTATGGGGGAAGGGTTTCATCTTTCTTATTTGTCATTTTTGTAGAGTGCATTTTTTTTCAAATCTATCATTTGCTATCACAAGATGGTGCAATTGATTTTTTAGGATAGAAGTGGAGGTGGGGAACCCAAAGCAAGTTAAAACCTACAAGCCCATCAATACCAGAGTTTGTATTGATTTTGTCTTTTCCCCCTTTCCTATATTTTCGGTTTCTTTATCATTGTTACGTCTTGTCAAGACTGTCAATGCCAAGTAAATCAAAGCAGATAATCAACTCAATCTTGTATTTCTGTAAAGTCTCATTTTTATAGGTAGTAGATTAAGGATAGGTAACTGCCTTTTGCAGGGAAATGCCTTTTGCAGGGAACTATGTTTTGAGAGGCATCTTGGTCTACTTTGACGTGGAATACTTGTGTTCGTGCAGCTCTCTAGCTTGGCTCTGTGTGATAAAGGGGTTCTTTTTCATCGTCCTGATTTATTTCTTACGGTGCATTCTTTTTGGGATTCTAGCATTTGCTACCACGACGGTGCCGTTGATATTTTAGGATAGAGGTGGTGGTGACAATTTGGAAACCGAAATGAAGATCAAACTGCAAGCCCTCGAATAATGGAGTTTGTTTTGATTATGTCTTTTCCTCTTTTAAATATAGTTATCCTTTTGCTGCCATTTAGATGATGTCCAGTTGTCTAGGTGGTGGTGTTGCTGCTAACAGGTCATGTGTTGTCAAGACCGTCAGTGCGACGAGAATCAAACAGATTAAGAAACACGATTTTGGAAATTATTTTCTGCTTGTCACGTTATATAGGTTGTAGTCTACGATGTAGGTAACTGCGTTTTGCAAGGTAGTATGTTATGAGAGGCATCTTAACCTACTTTCACGTGGAGTTTATGTTCATGCAAACTCTCCTTAATGGTTTCATGGGATAATGGGTCTCGTCTCGATTTTTTCCCCATCTTTTTGATTTCATGGTTTCATTGTGCTTTCTGAAAATGCAATTATAATATTTGCATCACAAGAAGGTGCAATTGTTTTTGTAGGTTAGAAGTGGTGATGTGGAAACCCAAAGCAAGCTCGAGCCACAAGCCCCTGAATGCTAGCTAGAGTTTTTTTCGATTGTGCATATCCCTCCTTTAAATGTATTTATCCTTGTGTTGTTTATTGGTAGATCTCTCACTGTGTCCTTATTCTCGTTTTTGACAGGACGTTTTGTCAAGACTGTGAATGAGAAGAGAACCATAAAAGATTAAAAAAACCCAAATTTTGAACTCTCTTTTTTTTCCCCCGTTTATGTAGGTAGTGGTCTAAGGTTTCGGTAACTGCCTTTTCCAGGGTACTATGTTATGCGAGGATCTTAATCTAAACTTCTAGGTGGAATTTTTAGGTTCGTGAGCTCTCTTTCTTGGTTTTGTGGGGAAGGGTTTCATCTTTCTTGTCATTTTTTTAGAGTGCTTTTTTTTTTTTTTTTTTTTGCAAGTCTATCATTTGCTATTACAAGATGGTGCAATTGATTTTTTAGAATAGAAGTGGAGATGGGAAACCCAAAGCAAGTTAAAACCTACAAGCCCATCAACACCAGAGTTTGTATTTATTTTGTTTATTCCCCCTTTCATATATTTTTGGTTTCTTTATCATTGTGTTGCTTAAACGGGTGATCTCTTGCCGGCTCCTTGTTCCTGTTGTTAACAGGACGTGTTGTCAAGGATGGGTAACTGCCTTTTGCTGGGAACTATGTTTTGGGAGGCATCTTAGCCTACTTTGACGTGGATTACTTAATGTTCATGCAGCTCCCTAGCTTGGCTTTGTGGGATAAAGGGTCCTTTTCATCTTTCTTATTTCTTTCATGTCTTAAGGGTGCATTCGTTTTGGAATTCTAGCATTTGCTACCCCATGGTGGTGCAATTGATTTTCTAGGATAGAGGTGGTGATGTGAAAATTTGGAAACCCAGAGGAAGATCAAACCTTAAGCCCTTGAATGTATTTATTCTTATGTTGCCTCCTGTTGTTGTTTGTGGGATTATGGATTTGCTTTTTCATCTTCCGATTTGTGATTAGAAGTTGTACATCGGCCTCACTTTTGGATAAGCTTGATTGGAGATGATTCTTTTGGAAATATGATAAGCTTGACGTGGGTAGTCCCTTGCTCTCATCTTTTCATACATTTTCACACCTGGTCTCATGCTGTTGCTGTGCAAGTAACTGGTGCTCTTTCCAATCTTGTCTGCTCTGGAAGTTATCTGTAACAAGATAAAGTTAATTGCGAGTGGTGTCTTATTTTGAGAAGTTGAAGCGACTTGTTAACTGTGTCTGCAACAGGTTACTTTTATTGCGGTAATTTTCGTTGCAAGTGATTAGATACGGTGCATTAACATCTGGTCTAGTGCTGCTGCCGTGTGACTTACTGTTGCTCTTCCTCATCTTCTTTGCTGCTATACAAGTTATCTGGAGATGGTTTCTTAATTTGGAAATGTATAGGATAAAAGCTTTGATTGTAGATGGATCTTAATTTTGGAAATGTAGAAGATAGGCTTTATCTGCTCAGTGTCTTACTCTTCAATATGGTTCCATGGGAAGGGGAATGTTGCAGGTTTGTCAAGATCATTTATTAGAGGGGAATGAATCTTGCAAATTTGTCAAGAAGATTATTTATTAGAGGGGAATGTTACAGATATGTCAAGAAAATCAGTTATTAACAATTTCCTGCGTAACAAAATGTTTGGTAAACTCTGATTCTTACATCTTATGTTTCCGCCATATTTTATGATTTTGAAGAAATGAGAACCGGACCGCTAGTTACTCGTTTTATAGTTGATGTTCTTAGCGGTCGCATTCTTTTTGTATGGGGCCTGTTAATTTCAAGGCTCCTGTGGGGGACTGCCTTGATGGATGTTTCTTTGCTTTTTACCGGTTATTTGACTCGCTGCATTCCATTGCTGCATTTCAGGTATTTTAATTTTAAGAAATAATCCACAAGTGCTTTTAATCGGTTACTTGTCCATGTTCAGCTGTGTTATGTGATGGTGTATAACAGTTATGGTTGTGTTAGTATGCAATTTTTTCTTGTATAACAGTTATGGTTGTGTTAGTCTGCAATTTTTTCTTGCCGTCTTTGTTTGTATTTATATGATTTGTGTAACTCCGCCTGTGGTGAGAAGTCAATTCTACACAGCCGGTCCCAAGCCCGGACAAAAGGAGGAGGGACAAATTGCAACATGATGTTTGATTTCCTTTGTGCTTGCTCATATCAACAATATGAAGACTTTTTCGAAATGTATTTGAGCCATTTATCTTCATATCATTCGAAAATGGTGTATGACACTTAAATGTTTGTTGTATTGTGTCATTGCCTATTAACCTTGGTTTCAAAAGGTTGTATTCGTTATCCATATTTCCAACCTCATTCTGAGACTTGCCATTTGTCTATGAATTTGTCAACTTATCCTGTTGACGTCTTCTCTGGATGTTCATATTGAAAATCCAAGCGTTCTATGTAGAGACGGTAAATCTGTGTCCGGCATTGTTCTTTTACTATGAAGTGATGAGGTGAAAATGACAAATGTGCAGCTTGGTCGACAATTACGCGCAAGAAAAGGGGCAATGTTGTTAGGACTTGTGTCAATATATAATCACATGTTTTCCGGCACTCCAGGTCTTGGCTGGCCTTGAACACTAACAACTTCCAAGCTCCGTTGAGCCCGTTTTACCGGCTGATCCTGGTCTCGTCTTCGGGGACTAAGTCAGAAAACTTCAGCTTTATAGCACCAATAGAAAGTGTTAGTTCTAGCACGTAAAACAGGAGTAAATTTTATCAGGGGTTCGGTCACATTGGTGGTTTGTAAGCAATTGTTAAACAATTACTATATGAAATTAAGAATGATTTTCTTGTCAATTCACTGCTTATTTTGATCTCGATGTTCAAGTCGGCAACGTCACGCACGTTTAATGTCATGAATATGCTATTGGTATTAATATTGGATTTAATTTTAGTACGGTGTGATATTATTAAATATTTGGTATTATTTTAAGTAATTTTTAAATTTTAAAATAACAAAATATTTTATAATTTTAAATCAGTATTAATATTGGATTTAATTTTAGTACGGTGTGATATTATTAAATATTTGGTATTATTTTAATTAATTTTTAAATTTTAAAATAAAATATTTTATAATTTTAAATCAAAGTGTTCAAAAATTGAAATTTAAAATATTTTATTAATTTTTTACATATTTTATATATAATAATTAACAAAAGTAATCAGCATATAAATATCAAATTAAGAAATATTATAATTTCATTGGTTCCTGTGAGTATAAGATCTAATGCAGTTATGAAGATCCACCGGAGTGAGATAACCTGTTATCCCGTCTGATGTCATAGTCTATTAGGTGAACAGAACTATGATATTAGACTTACTTTTACAGAAGTTGTTTCTGTACCCGCAACGGAATTGTGGTGGGTTGCAATAACCGATGAGATACAAGCCATGAAGCATAGCATGGTCAGGGAGCTAGTTGATTTTGTAGCATAACTGCAAAATTGTCAGTATAAAGTTTAAGACCTAAAGGACTTCAGGA
>JANZXR010000002.1:1846079-1875504 GCA_027575705.1 Erythroxylum echinodendron | reverse complement strand
ATTTGTTTTAGCATGTCACTTAACGTCATAACATCCTCTTTCAGGGCTGTAAGTATGGTCATGCCAATAACTCTACGTCTCCTCAACCTGTCTTCAAATGCACTTATGGATGGACTTCCGTTGTTGACTGAAAGTTGTGTTGTGCCTGATCTGTCAAATAGTCAATTTAAAGGAAATATAACCAAAATTTCTAAGTAGGAAAATATCGAATATCTTGATCTCAGCCAAAACCAGCGGACAAGGCCAATTAGTTTTTTGTAACAATTAGAAATACTTGGTTTAAGTTTTCTATAATATTTAGAACTCTATTTCATATCAATTTCTATAATATTTAGAACTCTATTTTATATCAATTTCTGGTTTTGATAGTTGGGTTATATATTCTTTCAGTTATTTAATTTGTTGATCTAAAATACCAAAATTGAAAACTAGCAATATTTCGGTTAGGCTATTTGAAGTGGAGCAAAGTTTAATAAGTGAGTAACTTATTCTTATAAGTTTTACTTCTTATTTATTATATACCGATTTTATAACGGTTCATTACCGGTTGAACCTCTAAACCTTAAACCTTTCCTTCGACCGGTTCAATATCCGGTCTGGTTTTTAAAACATTGAATAAGAGTTAGAAGCATTAAATGTTATAACTGAATTATACCACCACCTAGTCATTGACATATTTACATTGTAAGTTGCTTATCCTAATTACAGGATACTAAGAATACAAGGCTAAGCTCCAGGAGTTGTTCGTGATGCAAAAAAATTTGACATCAGCCTTCTTCTTTTCCTAAAATCAGGTTCAGATGCAACATTTACTTCTTGCTGGGTTGGAACATTGGCACCTTCAAAATTTCCATTATCACCTTGAACATTAGCAAACGAACTTCCACTACCAATTTCATAATTCAATCTCTCTCTTCTATCTTTCTCGTGTTGATACTCTTCAAATAAAGTCTTTATTTGCTATTTCACATCATGACTAACTTTTTTACAAGGTTTCACATTTTCTTTATGTGCTATTTCACATCATGACTAACTTTTTTACAAGGTTTCACATTTCATTTAATTCCAACTAAATACTTCCTTAATCTGAGGATTCCTCCACCTTTCATATATTTTTTACAAAATAAACAAATAGTATGGTTCTTCATATCGGAGACCAATGCAACATGAGCCTAAGTTGGATCCTTGTATCTTCATGAAGCAGTTGAATTATCAAGAGTACTTAAACTTCCATCCATTTATTTGTACAAATAAATGAAGACACATATCAAAATAAATGATACATAATTTCATTAGCAACTATAGTCACAAAATATGTATTGCTTAACTTAAAAGTCCAAACTAGTACAGTTATACAATACAAATATATGTCTTATATAACATAACTCATTTTGTATAATTACATCATACACGATTCAATTTCATCTTCACAATATACCAATAAGTCAAAAACTAACAATTCAAGTATTCTACATACATAATTACACAATATATATGTCCATCTTATATAATATAACTCATTTTGTATTATTCCATCATTCAACCACAAATTAAAGAAATACAGTCACAACTATAACATATTCAACTTCAGCCATAACTCATAATTATAAGTTTGTAACTCACTTTATGTAATCTCATAACTCAACCATAAACTAATATGTTTTTGAATTATACTAGTATATTTTGTTCACTTAAATAATTCAATTTACAATGCTTATAATTAGTCTGTTTTTTAACTAATTTTAATCAATATTGTTATTAAAATCCTAATTCCCAACTTTGATTTAGTAATCTTTTATCCACCAATTTTAATTGACATTCTTAATTTCTTACCCAAGATTTCTAATGCATTAATTTTCTTCATAAATTGACATTGTCTACATTATATTGAAATTGAATCAACTCATAAAAATAATTCCAACCTCCAAATCCAAAATTTTCAATTCATTAATTTTCTTCATAAATTGATAATATTGAAATTGAACCAACTCATACAAACAATTCCAACTTTCAAATTCAAAATTTTCAACTCACATAAACAATTACAATAATTCCATTAACCATCACAAAACACATGTATAAAACGAAATATAATGCAATTGCTATTTAGAGTAAAATGCAATTGCTATTCAGAGTAAATAACACACCCAAAAAACTAGAAAAAGCAATTAAACTTTAGGTCAGTTATGTTTGGTTTGAGTTCGATCAAGTTTTGATCTGGATCTGAAAAATTGAAATTCTAAATTTGTAGATTCTGTTGTACTATACACTCTGCATGTACTGGACATGACAGTGGACAATTGGAAGAGGTGACTGGAGAGCAGCGGGTGACTAGTGGTGGAGTGGTGCGCATAGAAGAGTGGAAAGTCGTGGAAGAGAGAGATAGAGCCCGAGGAGAGATGATGGTGGAGAGTCACTAGAGAGGACAATGGTTAGAGAGGAGAGTTGCCAGAGAGGAGAACAGAGAGAGTAGCAGTGTGAGAGAGAGAGAGAGTAAGAGAGTAGCGACGTGGGGGAGGAGTTTTAAGAATTTTTTTTTACAATACCAATCAATATTTACGATATTTACAATACAACCTTCTGAATTTTTAATATTTACAGTACCAGTTAATACCACACAAAATCAGCGATATCAATCAATACTTATACTACCTGTTTCGTATTATTTTTTGAGCGGTACAGTATCTTCTAGTTGGTATTGATATAAAGTTCATAATATTGAACAAGTCTAATTAAATGTGACATTTTATTTCCTTTTTCTTAGTTAATCATGACTGGTGGTTGCTCTAAATTAATTTTTTGAATTTAAATTATACTAAGTAATATTTTAAAGATTGAATTAGAAATTGATTTGGTGAAATAAAGATTAAAGTTTAAATATTTAATTGATATTAGATTATTATAAAATTAATATATAGTAAAAATTAAAAAATAAAAATAAAATTTTTAAAAATTGTTTTTATTAAAAAATAATAAATAAAATTTATTAAATTTAAAATTTTTACAATTGAGGTGGACTTTTTAATTATCGGAAGCAAGATAACAAAGTACGTGTCAACAATAGTTTCAGGCTCATGGTCAGGCCGAAGCCGAACCCATTATCAGACCCATCCGTCAATTTCAGTCAAATCGTTCGTCCTCATGGGGAAAGAGTACTGTAGGGACTTATATGCATCAGGACTCAGGAGCGTCAAAATACGCGAAAATGAAGGGCAGCAATAATGGACCCAAAAAAGAATATTGTTTAGAGAGCTAAAAAGAAAGTAAAAACAAAACATTGACGCGCTAGCTTACCTCTCTGTCTCTCTCTTTGAATCTGAATATTTCGCTTGTGCTGAGACTTCTGATCAATAGGATAACAAGGGAGGAATGGCGAACTCGAGCGCCGACGATGAGGAGCTAAGGAGAGCTTGCGAAGCTGCTATTGAAGGCACCAAGCAGAACGTCGTGTTATCGATCCGAGTCGCCAAGAGCCGTGGCGTTTGGGGCAAAGTCGGCAAGTTGGGCCGCCAGATGGCTAAGCCTAGGGTTCTTGCTATCTCTAGTATGCTCCGTTCTCTTCTATGTTCTGTTTTTACCTGATTTGCAGCTGTTTGTGTGTGTGAATTCTTTCTGTTATTTGCAGTGCTCTACTGCCGAGAGAGAGCTAGAACTGTAGGTGCAGGTTAAATGAGCACGGAAGTGGGAAAAAAGTTCGTTTTGACCTGTGTAGCTCAAATTCCTTGTCGGATGTTTCAAGTTTTGTTGTATGTTTGTTGAGAAATAAACGCGGTGTTGATTAACTTCACTGTTTTTGTCAATTGATGTGCGTTTTAGCATTGCTAAGTCTATCTTTTCCAATCGGACTGTTACTTGTGGTACTAAAAGTTTTAATTTCTGGAGTAGAACTAGTTCAATAGTCTTTTAGGTTAGTTGTGGCCAGTATAAGGAGTTTTAAGCTGTTTTAATATACCTTTTTAGTTGTGAAATTATGTTTGCTGTGGATCAGCAAGGAGCTTGATGAATTAATATATATCATGATTATGGTGTCTGGGTCACTCTTTTGCATGTCGAGTTGTTTCTTTTTGTAGAATTGAGAAGCATAAAATTCGTGCACATTGTTGGCTTTTTTTTTTGGATTTCATTTTATTTCTCTATCATTGGTGAACAAAGCGCCGTTCTTGGCTGAGTTGTCCCATGGTCTGTATGGTCGATGATTATATTCATCTGCAATTGGGCTGTCACAATGATTATACTCATCTGCAGTTGGTAGCTCGTGTGGTCATTTTTTTGGCACGATGTTATCAGTGACAGTACTTGATTTGTGCAGCAAAAACAAAGGGTCAACAGACTAAAGCATTTCTTCGAGTCTTAAAGTATTCCACTGGAGGAGTTCTTGAGGTAATGGTTCAATAAGTTTAAATAGTACAATAAAAGAAAAACAAAATTTTAAAATTTTCTAGGGTCTACAACTTTATGGACAGATATGAGTTCTTGGTCTTTAAGCATTAGATACAGTGGTTCTTTCAGCCTGCATGTTTGACTCAGGGATTTAAGAGTTCAAAATGGGCTAATTTTTTTCTTTGCTTGGTGCTCATGCCAATGGATCCTAATTTTAGTGGTAAGAAGGTTAAGAGATGAAAGTTGATTTATGCCTCCTCTTCTGAGATGGATGTGCTTTTTGATTTTTCTTCTCTAACATACTTTTATTCTTTGTCTTGTGATGTCAGACAGTTCAAATTTGAGTTCTAAAGGAAATGATTTTTGGTTTTGTATAAATATCAAGCTGGGAATGAGTGGCACAATCTCATAATCCTTTTATGAAGATGTTATGCAGCAAAGTTTTAGCAAACTGCAGATTAACACCTTATTTTTTCCTGTCAAGAGTTGTAATATTATGGTTTTGTTTTGAACTGATCGTGCAGCCTGCGAAGTTGTACAAACTTAAGCATCTCTCAAAGGTGGAGGTTATAGCTAATGATCCCAGTGGGTGCACATTTACCTTGGTAAAGATGCATATTTATGATCCTGAAAAGCTAGTGTGTCAAATGTGGGTTTTCTGCTAAAGGACTATTTTAGGAGAACTTGAGCAACAAATGAATAGTTTGGTTGCTTTGTACTTTGCATTTCCTTCTTCCTTCATGTGATGCGTCTGACTGAGCTTTTTGCAGGGATTTGATAACCTAAGGAGCCAAAGTGTTGCTCCTCCGCAATGGACTTTGGTTAACATTGATGATAGGTAATAAGGAACAGCTCCTTATTTCTCTTCATTCAAATGCAGAATTAAAATTCTCTAGTGCCACAGATGTTAACTTAGCATGAATTTCATATTTTGAGTAGATGTTTCATTAAACTTGCCAGAACTTTCATGTTGAACATTATTACAGGAACCGGCTTTTGTTCTGCATCTTGAATATTTGCAAAAATGTCCTTGGCCGGCTCCCAAAAGTGGTGGGCATAGATGTGGTAGAGATGGCGCTTTGGGCAAAGGTGTAACTAATTTCCTTCCTTGTCTTAAAGTGTGTACCAAGGCTAATTCATACATTCTTGCTGTCAGTTATAAGAATGATGCTCTAGTACTGCAAATGAAAGCTAGTTCTCTTTAAATGAATATTGGTTGTTAGAACAAATTATATAAAAATTTATTTGGATGAGGCTTATGGGACTAGCGAATTAAAACAACAGAAGACTTGGAACTGAAAATGAATAATTGCAAGAAAAGATTTTTGTCGGAGTCTAAAACACCGTACAGTTTAACTTTCTTTAAGAAGTTGGCCAGTTATTGTGGATATAGTAACTGTATTCTTTTGTTGTTATACCAGGAAAATACACCTGCAGTTAACAAGCAAAGAAATCAGGAAGAGGGGCCTGCTGAAGCTACAGTGTTGGAATCTGATTTGAAAGTGACATTTGAAAAAGAACTCGTCTCCCAAGCTGAGGAAGAGGACATGGAGGCTCTTCTGGAAACGTATGTGCCCTCTTTGTATTCTGAAATTCATCCTTATGAGTTGCACTTTTGATATATTAAGACAACAGCAATATACTCTTCAACAAACATGGAGATGAAGCATGAACAACAACCTTTCAATCAGTTCTGTGTGAAATGGCATAACTAATCTGAACTTGAAGTCACTTGGTGATGCCCATAAGCTCTTAATAAATTAGCAGGGAATTGACCCATATGCACTACATCCTGTCAATTATAGTTGATATAGTTGATTTATTTGGGTTTTTAGATGTGAAAAGAGACCTATATGGAACATAGTCAAATCAGCATAGTATACCCTTCTATTGAGCTACTTGGTACACAGACTTTCAGTTCTTGTCTTTCATCCAACATGGGATTGTTATTCTCCAGCTTGGTATCAGTTAAGCGTATTGTTCTATCCTACTCGTGGCTCTTATGTTGCCAAGTATGAGATTTCTTTTCCCCATAAATCTTTACTTAAATCAGAGGCACCTGCCTGATAGCTAAATTGATTATGATTGCCTGTTTTACCTTCTTTCCTTGAAATATAAATTAAACTTGGTGCTCTTGCCTTTTTTTAATCATTCAATGGCATGCAGTTATGTCATGGGTATTGGTGAAGCAGAAGCATTTTCTGAAAGGTTGAAACGGGAGCTTCTTGCCCTGGAAGCTGCAAATGTGCATTCAATTTTGGAAAGTGAGCCTTTGATAGAGGAGGTATTTTCTGTAATACTTGATAGAGGTGCTTCTGGTGAATTTTTTTGGTTGAAGTAAGAGTTAATTTTAGTGCTAATATTATTGTTCAATGTGATATTGTTTATAGTTTTATGCTATAGTTCAGAATCTACTTATATTTGATCGTTATCTTGAGATTGTTCGTTAGTACAATGTTCAATGTCACTATATATGATCATTAACTACAGTGTCTTCTTCTGGGCCTTTCAGGTATTGCAAGGACTTGAGGCTGCTACAATTTGTGTTGATGACATGGATGAATGGTTAGGCATTTTCAATGTCAAACTTAGACATATGAGAGAAGACATTGAATCGGTAAGATTATGCTTTAACCCTTTTCATAACTCTGTTTGTGTGCCTGCTTGGTTTAGATTTATGCACTAGCATCCTAATGATTGAGGTCCTAGTTTGACTACATTATTGCATGGGGGATTTACCAAGCAATTGTTTGGAATGCTGTGTCATTCATAACTGGAAATGACTGTTGAGTATGTCTGTCTGTCTGTCAAACTGAGGGTTAGAAAATGATGTAGGGAGCAAGAGCCTTAAGTGGTGTGTTACTATTCTTTGCAAACCTTAATGTTCAATCATGACTTACATTCATACTCTGAATTTGTATGCATTCACACTCTTAAGTTGAATACCTTATTGATCAGTCAGTGTTTTCATTACTCCTCTGATGATATCCAGATAGAGACCCGTAACAACAAGTTGGAGATGCAGTCCGTAAATAACAGATCACTCATTGAAGAGCTTGACAAGCTACTTGAACGACTGCGTATCCCTTCTGAAGTATGATATCCATTATGATCACTAAGTTAGTTGATTGCATTTTAGCCATCTTCTCCTAACAATGCTCTGTTATTTCCAGTATGCAACATGTCTAACAGGTGGGACCTTTGATGAGGCACGGATGCTTCAAAACATTGAAGCATGTGAGTGGTTAACTGGTGCCTTGCATGGTCTTGAAGTACCTAACATTGATCCAGTCTATGCAAACATGCGTGCTGTATGTGCTTTGCCCCCTTTGTCTGTCAATTTTCACCAAACTTAACAAAAGAACAGAATGTTGCAGCACAATTGATTTTGCATCCATGCTCATAAAATGATATTAGCCATTTTAGTTGCTGCCTTTACTCTAGTTGCTGGTAACCTGATTCACTACCCTTAGGGGATTGTAATGTTTATTCACTGAAGCCATCTAAAAATAATATTAATATGCACCTGTTTGTAGATTACAAGGTTCTTTTTGTTTCATATCACTAAATCATCTTTTTCTGAAGTATTGACTAAATATCAACAGGTAAAAGAGAAGAGAGCTGAACTTGAAAAATTAAAAACTACTTTTGTCAGGAGAGCTTCTGAGTTCTTGAGAAACTACTTCGCTAGTTTGGTGGATTTCATGATAAGTGACAAGAGTTACTTTTCACAGGTATTGTTCCTCTTAAGTCTGTATCTTCTCATTGATGAGTGTTAATGTCAGTACAATGATTCTTAGCAATACTTGTGTGCTTACATTAAGCAGAGGGGACAATTAAAGAGGCCTGATCATGCTGACCTAAGGTACAAGTGCAGGACATATGCTCGCCTACTTCAACATTTGAAGGTTGACTCACAAACACTTACTTTGCTATTTGGTGCTTTATTTGTCTCTCTTACTTGTCAATTTTGGAACATTCACACCCTATGTTTTCAGAGCCTTGATAAGAATTGCCTGGTTCCTTTGAGGAAAGCATACTGTAATTCTCTGAACTTACTCCTTCGCAGAGAGGTTAGAAGTGCACTCCTTGCATAATGCCTTTTCAATAATTGTTTACTTCGGTCATGTTTCTGTACACTATTCTTTGGTTTTAGGCTGTATTGCTGAAGAATGACCAGGAAAAATATCTGGCCGGTATTCTTCTGCTAAAGTTTGAAAGTTGTCTTTGACAGGCTCGTGAATTTGCTAATGAGCTCCGTGCGGGGACAAAAGCTTCTAGAAATCCACCTGTTTGGCTTGAGGCTTCTTCAGGAAATCAAAATGCTAGTGCAGATACTTCAGCAGTTTCTGATGCTTATGCCAAAATGCTGACAATTTTCATCCCGCTCCTCGTGGATGAGGTTATACTTCTTCTTTTATGAGTAGATTGCTTCTGTTCTACTTTGTGTAATGATTGTTCATCTTCTGTGGCCCATATTGCAGAGTTCTTTTTTTGCACACTTCATGTGCTTTGAAGTTCCAACACTTGTTCCTCCAGGTGGTGTTGCTAATGGAAATAAGAGTGGAAGATACCATGAAAATGGCATAGACGATGAAGATGATGATTTGGGTATCATGGATATTGACGAGAATGACAGTAAAGCTGGTACACTTTTTTAAATCCAACCTTAGTCCCGTTTGAATCTGTTGATGATAGTTTAATGAAAATTTTCCTTTTGTAGGAAAAAATTCCATGGAGCTGACAGCACTAAATGATTCTCTTCAGGATCTACTTGATGGAATCCAAGTAAGACACACACTCTGTTTTTAGTTTCAGTTTTCTTTTATGTTGGGCTCTCTTTTAAAACAGTTCTATGAACATAAGGAGTGAGAATTACAGGTTCTTATTGTTTCATTCTGTTTAGCTTATGTTAAAAGCATGCATATTCTTTTGAAAATTGAATAACTTGAAATTTAGACAGCTGTGGATCATTTGGAAACCTTTTATAGGGTAGCAATGTTCCTTTTACTGAACCTAAGCTTGGTCATTCTGATGCTTAGCTAATACAGATACATTGTTACCAATAAGACAATTATATATTTTGTTTGCTTGTTAGTAATCAGTAGGTAACAAGGATGGGTAATTGCAGCTTCATTTCAAATATTAATTTGACTTTTGATTTTGACTTTGGAAAGGATGTTATGTGATGAATTTAGGAAGACTTTTATGCTGTGGTTGATTGGGCCTACAAGATTGATCCTCTGCGCTGCATATCAATGCATGGGATCACAGAGCGGTATCTGTCTGGTCAGAAAGCAGATGCAGCTGGATTTGTGCGATTGTTGCTTGGTGACCTGGAGTTGAGAATTTCTACACAGTTTAGCCGTGTATGTCTGGCTTAGAGAAGAAATAAATTTCCACAATACATTTCAAATATGATTTTTGAGGTATATTTAGCTTGTCTTCTTCATTGCAGTTTGTAGATGAAGCTTGTCACCAGATTGAGAGAAATGAGCGCAATGTGAAGCAAATGGGGGTCTTATCATACATCCCAAGGTAGTATCTAAATCTACAACAAGTGCCAGAGTTCACTAAAGATGTCATGAATTTGTGAGTGCTGCATGAGAATTGCATATCGATTTTGGTGCTGTGTTTCCTCATCTGGATAATTGACAAGAGCATCAGAATGAAATGCAACATTTGGCCATGCAAAGATAGAAGCAGTTTTAATTTCCAAAAAAAAAAAAGATAGTAGTTTTTACTTGCTATTGAACTGCTAGGCACATATATTTGTTGTTGATAATGGAAGTGCATGCCGTCTCCAGAGAAGATCGACAAAAATTATTCAATGGTATCGTCATAACTTATGGCTGACTTCAAAAACATTGTGAGACAATGAAAAGCAAATATGAAATATGCAAACAATGAATTTCGATGTGAACAAATGAGATAAGTTATCAAAATGGATGGTGAAGGTATATACGATGGATTGTCATCCACACCGTTGAACTCAAAATCAGTTCTTGATAGTAATTACTGTGAATTGGGCCCTACACTTTTTGGTTTAAAGTTATGATAATATGCTGTTATAGACTGCTGGAAATCAGCTTTGGATGATGTTTGAACTTTTCTTCCCCTGTTATGTATTTAAATATGTTTGTCATGATGTAATCTGAGTTAGCCTATAGCATTTGTTGTGATTGGATCTCGTTTTTAGTGGACAAAGAAAACCTTGGTTAGATTTATATATCTGGCATACCCAAGTGTTTAACAATTCAATTTTTCACTTTGCTAGGACCTTACATTTTTAGGGATATATTATGATATATGAAGCTTGCAAGCTTTGATTTATAATGTGACTTCTATGTGTTATTTAAATAATGATTTTATACTTGATTCATATCGCTTTTGGTCCTGCTAGATTTGCAACTCTTGCGACTCGCATGGAGCAGTACATTCAGGGGCAGTCGAGGGATTTAGTTGATCAAGCTTACAGCAAATTTGTAATAATTTTAGTATTGAAGACAATTTTATCTCATTTTGTGTTTTACTTCCTGGTTATTAATTCTTGTTACTGCTGTTTGACAGGTGAACATCATGTTTGTGACTTTGGAGAAGATTGCACAAACAGATCCAAAATATTCAGACATCTTCCTTTTAGAAAACTACGCTGCATTTCAGAACAGGTTTCTTATTCTATGGGTTTGCTTCTTTTTTGATTCGTAAGCAGTGATCATCATGTCTTCTTATTGGAAACTTGCATGCAGCTTGTACGATCTTGCAAATGTGGTCCCTACTTTAGCCAAATTTTATCACCAGGCCAGTGAAGCGTATGAGCAAGCTTGCACCCGCCACATAAATATGATAATATATTATGTACGAAGTCTTACCCCTATTTTTTGACTGCATCATTAGCTTTGGAACTGCTAATGTTGTTGAAAGATTTTGTCTGTTACATTGTGATGATGTTTGCTTGGCTACTGCAGCAATTTGAACGTCTTTTCCAATTTGCTCGAAAGATTGAGGATTTGATGTACACAATAACACCAGAAGAGGTCAGTTCTTTGTGACCATAAATTCCGTTTATTCATAGCACATAGCTATTTAAAACATTCGTGGTTTTGCTTGATACATCATCCTACTGCAGATATCTTTTCATGTAAAATGTACTTTAAGTATCTTGGAGTTATTTTGAAAAATTATGAAGAATTGCTCCTTTCGATATTTTGGCTTGATTGCCTTGTAAATGTATCTCCCTTTTTTTAAATAATAAATGTTTCTCGTTTTCCTCTGTGGTAGAATGAAAATGTAATAGGATAAAAATGAATGAAATTGGGCATTATGTCCATCACCCTCATGTTCTCATTATGTTTATTTGGATCCTGCGTTATCTTATTAAACTGAACGTTTGTAGATTTCACTCACACCTTAGGAGAAAGGTGAACTTTCAAAAGGTTGATAAGCTCCCATCCCTTACAATTAAAATATGTGCTTGCAAGTTGGTTTTAAATTTAAACATATAGGTTTAGAAAAAATGATGATATAGTTCATAAGGAATAATAGCATTCAGATCTGTTTGTTCTTGCTTGTCTGTTGATGCTTGTTTAAGCCCATTTCCTTCTGAATTGTTTATTCATTACTTTTGTCATTCTTTTAGATCCCATTCCAGCTTGGGTTGTCGAAAATGGATCTCAGTAAGATGTTAAAATCTAGTTTATCTGGGGTAAGCCAGTTTAATATCTGTCCTTGTTTTTCCTGGTCTCTGTCAAACAAATGTGGTGTAACGATCACCATTCTTCGCCACAGGTTGATAAGTCTATTAGTTCCATGTATAAGAAGTTGCAGAAGAACTTAACTTTAGAGGAGCTGTTACCTTCTTTGTGGGACAAGTGCAAGGTAAAGTCTCAACCACCTTAGTTTCCAAGATGAAAAGCTTTTCCTGAAGTCGTGGGGCATCTAATTTAGTTGCGGAATATAGCAGAGTTCCTTTGTTTCCATGTTCTCAAATTGAATCAGTTCCGTATGTTATCCATTTATTTTGTTTTCACGGGTAGAAATAGAAAACCATTAGTGATCATGATTTTCTAGTAGAACACCAGTAATATCAGAATCTTAACAGAAGGTAAAATTACTCCACTTTGACATCACAGAAGGAGTTTTTGGACAAGTACGACAGTTTTGCGCAATTGGTTGCTAAGATCTATCCCAACGAGAACATTCCATCTGTGACAAAAATGAGAGAACTCCTGGCCTCCATGTAAAGCATTGATAAAGAGAGCCTCTGTTGTATAAAATTAGCAGTTTCTTCCATAGATCTGTATTAAAGCTGGTGTAAGTATTCATTTTATTCATTCAGCAAAATTTTCTGCTGCACATAGTAGTTGAATGAAATTTGTTTTGTGGCATCACCTATGTAGGATCATCTTCCACACTTTGTTGGTGTTATGGTTGGCATTTTTTCTTTTTTTGTATCGTTTTCACGTTGGTTTGATTCTGAATTTAGTTTCTTTGTATTGATATTCAAAGTAGATGAAAGTCAATGTTAATAACCTTGCCTATTCTTCTGTTTTGTCAACCTCTGTTCCCAGGCAACTCTCCACCAAGTGCACAATCACTTACATGTAGAAATTCTTCATCTTCTTCAATAATTGCCATTGTGAAATGAAATAGAAATGTATACTTCCTAGAAATTTATGAGCTTTTTTGGGTAATCTCATTTCTTTTATGCTATTTTTGTCTTCAAAATTCTTCAATTGTTTCATAATTTCTGGGCACAGAAAGAAATTGAACGGGCAAGGAAGCACCCAAAACAGAACAACTAAAGAAAGGTTATTCAGCACAAATGAAATCACTTGTTTCACTTTTGCTATTTCTATCCTGTTTTAATGCATCTCATCTTTACATTTATGTGAGATTTACGTAAATTTGAAATGTCAATGTTTCAATGCATCTCATCTTTACATTTATGTGAGATTTACATAAATGTGAAATTTGAATGTGTGGATGAGATGGTTGAAACATGACCGGATGGTAAAAGTGATGTCTTTTGAGGCTCTACGCTTTAGTGAAGCCGACGGCGAGAATAAAGAAAACAAATAGCAAGTAGACCTTTGATCGATTTAAGTCTACGCTTGGATATTCCCAAGGGTTTTAATGTGTAATTTTGGTGGATCTATTTTTAAATAACCCTCAATTGTTAACACAAAATTGTAGTTAAATAATAGTTATTTGATAATTCTAGATCATTTGATTTAGAAATTGAGCAGATCAGTTGGTTCAAATTAATAATTACATTACATACCTATACTGTAACAAAAACAAAATGAGTGATAAAACGGCATCGTTAGGTCATTTGGTTCAAATTAATAATTACATATGACATATCTAAAGAAACCGAAATAAATGATAAAACTAATTGGGGGGGTGGGGTTCGGGGTCAATAAAATGACAAATCTGTCTCTCCGCTTTCTTGTTGAAATTTGAAATCCTCTCTAGCCGCCGTCAGCCAGTTGCCAGTCCCCCGCCGCCATTTCAGTAGGTGAAACTTGCGGTAATGGCCCTCTCTCCTTTGCTGTTTTTCTCTCTTGTAACGACAATATGGAAGGTCTTGGTTTTCGTTGAATTCGTTCTTAGTGCTGTTCTTGTTTCTGGAATGAGCTCTTGGTTGCAAATAGTCAAAGTCAAAAAGGAAGGGAGGGAAACATCAAAGAATCTAAACATATATATTGAGGTAATGCCATCCTTTCCCTATATATAATCAAGGAGATTAGAAAGTGTTCAAGCTAATCATGAACATGGTAATGTAATGCTTAGATGTTTGTTCGCTTTGAATTGATTGAGTACTTGTTTTAAGTTTACAGAAGGTGTTGATTCAATTTAGTGTTGACACGTGCTCATTGAAGTGAAGGCGAAGATATTAGAACATCAAACTCAACTTCACCTATCTTCAACCTGTGAAATGTCAAGAGCCCAAGGCATATGGCTGTTGCACTGACAATTTTATGAATACACAGAGTCCAATAAGCAATGCCTTTTGTTTGAGGTGTAGGAAAGATCGTAAAATGAAATAATGAGAGGGTAAGAGATTTCAGGTATATATATATATATGTAATAAAGTGCGCAAATTTGGGTAATTATTGGTAGTTGAACGCTTGGTGTTCTCTGTGGAAGGGAAGGTCAAGTTGAGAAAAGAAGGTGGGGGATTTTGTTTCCTATCTTTGTGTACCTATCACATCTTTTTCCCATATGCCAATCCTGTTCCAACATTGTTGCTGTCATTTACATGGAATTGGGAGACAGAATAATTGTTCATGTTTGTCATTACGTGGACTTGTCCTTAATTGTTGGATTACCATTTTGAGCTTCGCTGTGGTATTATTAACTCTGCTTGTCTACGGAATAATTTGAATTGGTCTCTTGAGGCTTGAATTCAGATAGTCCAGTACTCATGTTGGCATTAAGCTGCTGAAATGCTTAATTCTGCTGAATTCTTGGATCACTTATGCTGCTTGATGCCTCAATTGACTTTTTATTCTCGTGCTTAGGGACAACAAATTCAAATTTGAAATGAATTGTCAACTGGGATTATTTCAAAGATTTAGTCCGACAAACCAATCTATAGGTGGTTTGGCTTAGTCTGTTTTCTCCTTGTTGGAGTCTCGATCCATGTTTTAAATGCTTTGCACGGGCCATGATTTAGCATGGTTTCTATTTCTTTCTGAATTCTGAGACCTTTTCACAGTTTCCTTTCTGTATATTTCTCACCTATTGGTACCGCCATGTTTCTTTTTTATATATTTCTCATTCTTGTTTTCTGCCTCAAGTTAATGGTTCAGTCCTCCATTCCCAGCTATTGATATTATCCAAAATGCATTTGAAATTATTAACACAGGTTCTCACTTGAAGTTAACAGGTCACTGTAAGGAATTCCCATTGCGATTCCTACATTAAACCAACTTATCAATTTCGCAGATTTCCGTTATTTTAGAATTGTAACTTTGCTAATTGACCTGACACTTACACACCCTCAGCCCACCGGAAAAAAGAAAATCCAGTCAAAGACCTCGTTATTACGGTAATTTAACCTATATCTCCCTATTCCCATTTGGCAACCAAGGAATTTACAACTTTGTTCTTGTTTTTGGAGTTTGTTTAATAGATGCTATTGAAAGCATGGATTGACAATTTCAAATTTATCTGTTTGCGCGTATGACTACTGTGTAAGTCATTGATAAGTGATAATTGATAAACTTTAAATTTATGATTATGATTTATGTTCTTCTGTTCTCTACATGTTTATAAATTATCAATTATGATTCTGGATTATATATATATTTATATGTTGATTGTTTTAAATGGATGAGCATATTCTTTCAGTGGAGAGTTGTAATTCAGTATCGGAGACAGAAATGGAAACTTCTAATCCCGTACCAAAGTTTTGATTGCTTCTATGATAATTGGTGATGAACTTTCACTCTCTGTAGTTAAACATCAAAAGATATAGGATATTTTGCAACTCATTACATCCGACTTTTAAGGTTCCAATTCGGGATACATTGAAGGACATTATGAAGATATATGAAGATAAGAAGAAAGAAATTTTAAGAGCATTGTCCAATATTGAAGGACGAATTGTCATTACAATAGACATGTGGACAACTGATAACTAAAAGAAGGGTTATATGGTAATGACGGCACATTATGTTGACAATGACTAGGCTTTATGTAATAAACTTTTGAGGTAATTTATATTCTTTAATATTGTTATCATTTACTTTTTCATTAGGTTATGATTGATGTTGATCATATTTGTACATAATAGGTTCATTTATGTGTCGACACTGCACACAACTGAAAGGTTGGCAACTGTATTGGAAAAATGTTTGATAGATTATAATATCGACACCAAATTGTCCACTATAACAGTTGAAAATTGTAGCATAGATGATGCTATGATTGAAAGGTTGAAAAATAAGATACAAGTTGGGAATTTGTTGGTTGACGGAAGGTTATTTTATATGCATTGTTTTGTGCATATTTTGAATTTGATTGTAAAAAATGGGTTGAATATGATAAAAGAACCAATGGATATGATTCGAAATAGTGTAGTACATTGGATTACAACATCTAAACAAGTTGAGAAATTTGAAGAAACTGCACGACAATTATGCATTCCGAGTATGAAGAAGTTGGTTTTGGATTGTCCAACTATATGAAACTCAACCTTTAAGATATTAGAGTCGGCAATCTAATATGTTGATGTGTTTACCAAATTAAGACAAATAGATTCTCAGTACACTTGCATGCCTATAGAAGACCAATGGAAGTTGACTAGAGAACTTTTTATGCGAAGTTGAAATTATTTTATTTCACAACTGAATTGTTCTCGGGAACTAAATATCGAACTTCACACTATTGCTTTCTTACTGTGTGTGAGATAAAGAAAGCTTTATCTGATTGGATGTTTAATTCTAATGAGATGACAGAGCAAATGATAGAGAAGTTGAATCCTTATTAATATATGGTTGGACATATTATTGCAGTCTTATCTGTGTTGGATCCTAGATATAAGATGGAGGGAGTTAATTTTATATATATGTATTGTATGGTGATCAAGTTCAAAAGCATATAGAAGTCATGTATTGTATGATTTGTTTAATGATTATCAACTCAAAATAGACAAAATTCAGGCTCGGGATTGTAGTAATGTAGGTTGTTTATTTCTAACTTCAATTTCAAGGTCGGACTCATCTTCTGAAAACATTTTGTCACTTAAACTTTCAAAATTTACGAAAGAAAAAAGGATTAAGACTTCGTATAACATGATGAAGTTAAATAAATATTTGATAACAGATTGTGTGCTTGAAGTTAAAGGTGAATAGTTTGATAATTATTATAGTGGAAGAATTGTGAAAATAATTTTTCAATCATGCAAATAATTGCACGAGACTTATTAGCAATTTTATCATCTACTGTTGCTTTGGAGTTTTCTTTTAATACTGGTGGTTGAGTTATTAGTTCTGATTGTACTTGACTTCATCCTTATACTATCGAAGATCTTATACGTGCCAAAAATTGGTTAGGTGATGAAAATATTAAGGGTAAATTCTTTTTTTTTGATATATTAATTTTGATTATTTTTTATATCATCTTACATTATATTATTTTTTAATTTGTATGTTAATACATTCATAGATACTGATGCGAAGGTGACTAGTTATACACATATTCATGCTCATCAATCAATTGGACATTATTTTGATAAAATATTAAAGAAGGTATATTTAATTATTTATTTATTTATTATTATCATGTGCTTGATTTTCTTTTAATTTTAATGTTATAATACTAAATATAATATTTCTACATACAGAAGAAGTGGTGCAAACTATTGACGATCCTGACTGCAGTGATTAACTGCTCTCTTAATCTCTTTGGTCTCTATTATCTTCAATCTCCGGTCTTAAACTTTCATTCTCTCACAATCCCACACTCTTAGTCTAGAATATTATCTCATGATTTTACCTAGATTATTTTGTAAATTGTATCATTAAAAATTTTTGGATAATTATTTTTGTAAATTGTCATCAATTAATAAATTTTAAGTGTAATTTTAATAATTGAATTGATCATTTTAATTATGATCATTTTTTTCATTTGTTATAATCATATTCTCATTCATTATAAAATTTTAATTTTATTTGATCAATTAAAATTTGTAACTTTAATTAATTAAATTAATCACTTTTTTTTCATTTGCTATAATCTTCTCTTTTTTCATTAATGAATTTATTTTATTTTATCAATATATATTTTATATATTTATTAATTATAAAATCTCAATTTTATTAATTAATTAAATTTCGTAACTTTAATTAATCGAATTAATCGCTTTAAATTTTTAATTAAATAAAATTCTTTTAAAATTTTCAAAAAATTAAAAGATGTCGGGTAAGAGGATGCTCCATCAAGCTAGTCCTTAGACTGAATCTGACCTATTGTCGTCCCTAATCATGTCTCTGGTTTGGCTGTTCTAATCATTCTCTTGTTATGTTAAAAAGTTGAGCCTTGGGCTTGGTCTGAGTAGACCATCCAATTGGGAAGTTCTTTGGAGAGTGTATCGAACTCAAAGTAGAGCTAGATTGATGTTTTTGAGTTGCTGCCTTGTTTATTCTTTCTGGTAGGTTAATCCTTATTCATCATTAGAGTTTTCCATGCACGGTAGGGGCAGGAGCATATGTTTCTTAGTTCATTGACTGACTGATGCATGTCTTTGATTCAGCAGTTCAATATTGTTGATAGCTGATACTCGATAACCATTGAGCGATAGGTGATACGTAAATTCTTTTAGGGAAATACGATCTAAAATATGTTGCATACATGTCATGGCTATCATTTATTCTTGTCTGGCATTTTGTTTGTTCATCTTCATGTGACTTGAACTCAAGATTTACAAGATTAGCTCTTTCATTCAAAAACTCCAATAATATTGAACCTCTGATATACTTCTTTGAAGTTGGAATGGACTTGATCATCTTCTGCTTGTGTTTGACTTCAATTCTCTTTTGGTAAATCAGTTGGTTGGATTCATACCAAAAAGGAAAGTGAGTTAAACAACAGAATCACTTCAAACCTACCTCCTCGTAATCGAGGAAGGTTAAAACAACAGGTCAGAACCAACCCGGAATGCAATAGAAGATACATATTACATTAAATTAGTTCAGAAAGGTGGACTAAAGATTCTCCAAGATGTCCTGACTGACCGAATAGTGACAGTGATAAAAATCTCTACTTTCTTGTAGATTCGCCACAGGAGTCCAATTGTCCAAAAGCAATAAAAACTTCATTCTGAATTCCTGTTGTTCCTTTGGTTGAAATTGGGTAGATTAGGTAGCTGAAAAGAAGTTTGAGGAAACAAGCATCATGATGATTGGTTCTTTTGATTATAAGGAACCAAACCAATGTAATGTTCCAGGATTTATCATGTAAGGAAGTGTTGCATTTGAGTAGACAAACGATTCCTTCCAGAAAAGCACGTAAGAGCAATTGAAAGATAGGTGTAGGGGAGCAAAGCTTTCCAAATGCATGTAATAGAGGGGAGAACCATTACCTTTTACTTGATGGTAAGGTTAGGGGTTGCAAAGTAGCCTGAACTCTTCCATAGAAAACAAAATTTGATTTAATTAGGTTTTCCGAAATAAACGAGCTCAAGTTTTCGGCTTAAGAGGTTAAACCTAAATTCGGTTGAATTCAGGCACGCAAAAATTCGAACTTAATTTAATTTAAATTCGAATCAGTCGAATTTGAGCAAATGTTACGAATATTGTATCAGATTTAATTTTAATAAGGTACAATATTTATCAAATATCGTTTAGAATAATTTTTTAAATTATAAAATAATTATAAAATATTATAAACTTGTAAAATAGTTACTTAATATATTTTGTTATATAATTTTTAATTTTACTTCAATCATATCTTAAGAAATTATAATAATATAAATTTCATATGACAACTTTCTTTTTATTCTCATAATATTATTTTATCACATATTTCTCACATAGGCAATAACCATAACAATTAATATTAAAAGTTTTATTTAATTAATCTTCGAAGCTAAGGTTCCCCTCTTTTTCAAGCATTTCCTTTACCAAATCAAGCCATTCGCGTACCCGAGATTCTCAATTACAATTTTCCCGAAGACTAGTGAGGTCTTCTCTCCCGAATCCTGATCATGGATGTTCATGGAAAACAACGCGTCGACGGCGGCGATACCTTCTCTGACGACATGCCCTCAGAGTTGGACTACTATAGCGACGGCGATGACAGCGATCCCGACCCTGCTGAGGGTTACTGTATTTTGGAAGAACTGGAAGGAGACGTTAAGCATCAAGAACGAGAAAAGCCCTACAAGGTATTGAGAGAAGAAGAAATACGTCTATGCATGGAGGCCGACGTGTCGGAGGTGTCCAACGTTCTCTCCATATCGAAACTCGAGGCAAGTATGTTACTTCGTCACTATAATTGGAATATTGGCAAAGTACATGATGCGTGGTTTACTGACGAGTTGGGAGTTCGTCAGAAGGTTGGTTTGTTGGAGAAACCACAAATAGTTTCTGACGACAATAATTGCAGTAACTTGTTGACATGTGGGATTTGTTTGGATCATTGGCCTCGTGATTCGATCAGATCAGCGATTTGTGGACACCCCTTTTGTTGTGAATGTTGGAGACTGTATATTAAAACGAGCATAGACGATGGACCTGGTTGTTTAATGATGAAGTGTCCTGAACCTTCATGTTCAGTCGCAGTGAACGGAGAAATGATCAATGAATTGTCGTCCGAGGAGCATAGAAAAAGGTACCGTCTATACCTTCTTAAGTCCTATGTTGAACAAAACAAGAAGAGGAAATGGTGTCCTGCTCCGAATTGCGAGAATGCTATTGATTTTGATGTTGGAAACGCAAATTTTGACGTTACTTGCGCTTGTTCTCATACATTTTGCTGGAATTGTGGTCTTGAAACACACCGTCCAGTTGGTTGTGACATTGTAGCGAAGTGGGAAGAGAAGAACTTAGATCAGTCCTTGAACGAGACATGGAAGAAAATTAACACCAAGCCCTGTCCGAGTTGCAATCGCTTAATTGAGAAAAACGCAGGGTGTATGCACATGATGTGCGCATCACCATGTCGCTTTTCTTTCTGCTGGTTATGTCTAAAGGAGTGGTCTACCCATTGTAGAGGAGGTTGCAATAGTTATTGTGCAAGTCCTAATAGCAGAGAAACCCGGTCTTTGAAACAAGATTTACTCAGATACCAGCACTACTACGATCGTTGGGCAGCCAACGAGAGGTCAAGGCAAATTGCCCTGAGATATTTAGAGGAAGTACAGAATATTCACATCAGAAAGATGAGAAACATTCTTCGCCAGACTGAGACTCAGCTTAGCTTCCTGGTAGAAGCCTGGAAGCAGATAGTTGAATGTCGACAAGTGCTCAAGTGGACCTACGTATATGGATACTACTTGCCCGAGAACGAGCCTGCCAAGAAACAATTGTTCGAGTACTTGCAGGGTCAGGCAGAGTTGGGTTTGGACAGGCTTCATGGTTTTGCAGAGAAAGAATTGGCAATGTTTATCCAATCTGCTAAGCCAGGTGATGAGTTCAATGAATTTCGCTGCAAGTTGCTTGGACTTACAAAAGTGACCAAGAATTACTTTGAGAATTTGGTTAGAGCATTGGAGAATGGTTTGTCTGATGTTACTTCTGATGGGAGTTATAGCTCAGCCTCAGATTCTGGTAGCAGCTCAAAGAAGCAGAAGATAAATGCCGAATCAACAATCTGTAAGTAACAAAGATTGGGCATTTATGGATGATCAGAAAACAGAGAGAGCAGATATTTTTATCAGAGACAAGAGTATTGTAGAATATGTAGTTTATGTCATGTCAATTCTGGAGCTGCCAATATGAATGAGTGTTGCATGTTACCACTATTTCTGTACTAATCGTTTGTCTGTACATCTTATCCCTATGCAACTTAAAAGGCCTTTACTTTCATCACAACTTCTGAGAGGATTTTTCATTGATGTTCATAGTAATTTTTGTTATTTCGAAGAGAATTGTTAGACTCTTAAGTAAAGATGTTAATAGCATCTCTTTCATGACCAATTGATTCTTTCAATTCAACTGAATTCAAATTATCAATTTTAATTAGAAATAGATCTTTTGATAAGTTTAAAAATTAAGATCAAAATTTACAGATTGGCTATATAAAAAATTAAATAAATTAATATTTATTTAGATTAATTAATATTCATATATTCTCATATTTACATTTTTCTAAATAATGATTAATATTTTACATATATTAATGCAAGATCACATTTTTATTTCAAGATATATTTATATGTTTTGGTAGTATGTACGATGGTTACTATGCACATGAGCACGACTTTATATATTTTGGTAGTATGTACGATGGTCACTATGCGCATGAGCACGACTTGATCTTTATAATTTCTCAAGAGAAACTACTACGAAATTCCCATAAACAGCTGTTTGCTCGCCAATGCACAACTTGAAAACGACTTCTCATGTCTTTTTGTATTCAACTTGTCGAATCAGACGATAAAAAAGAAACACAATCGTAAAAGTTTAAGGTGTATGGGCCTGTGGTGAACTAAAATAAATGAAAAGCTGTAATCAATCGTGAAAGAACGTGGGATAGTGCTTCCAGGAAGAACAGACATATGCTTTACTCCAAGAAATGCAGCAACTTTTGTCTTTAGATTTGAGTTGGAATAGAAAGAATTTTAAATTTAGATTTGAGTTGAGTTGAATATAATTTGATTGGTTAAGTTTAAATTTAATTAAATTAATCGTAAATATAAAATTAAATCTATACCTAATGATCATTTCTATTTCTATTTGTAATGATAAGACATGATAAATATAAATGAAACTTAGTGTCTGGGATTGGGAGAAGAAGAAGGATCATAAGAAAAAGAAATTATATTGAAAATTGATAGTCAACAAGTAGAGTATTATCTATGGATCTAATTCTCTTCCGTGATACATAAAATTTCTTGGAGCCTGTACTGTGACTATATATATATATATATATACACAAGTTGCCTACATGGCCCAAAGCTACGTCTGGCTGATGATGCCATCAGTAGAAAGTCTAGAGAGGAGATACATACAGGAGGAAGAAACCAACACAGCCCCAGCAAAACAAGCAAGATCCAAACTATTAAGTAATGGTACGTTCTTGAATTTCTCCAGTAGTCCCACTTGAAGAATCATCATCACTGCATGACCAATCCTAGACTTTGCTTTTGAAACTGACCCCATTTCCACCCATGTTGGAAGCGACTGAAACAGATACAATTTCAATCTGATGATTAGCTAATGGAAAGGAGCATCATGGGTCTTTTATGTCACTTTCCTATCTGGTTAAACAGTACAAGAGAAAGCAAACACCTTCAGGTTGAAGAGGCCAAACAGGTTTGATCCTGGCAACCAAGATCCGTTTTCATTCTCATTTTTTGATCCCACGAACATGACGTAGAGCCCAACCCCAAATACAAATAGTGCAATTCCAATCAAGAACATGTCTACATAAGAATCATGATATCAAATTTTCATAGAAACCAAACGAGTTTAAATCGAGAAACAGTGAAGACTTGCATAGTATAAGACTAGATTACGTGTGTATATTTGCTGCATAATCAAAAAATGAAGAGGGGTTGCTGTACCTATGGCTTCAATAAGCAGATTTATCGTGTACACTTGATCCAGACTTCGAGACAACGAATGGAAATAATGAAAATAGGACTCTAATATTAGAACGCAACCCTGCAAAAGTTTGAGGTTAGGATCAATTCAGATATGTTTGTGAGAACACAAGTAGCTTTAAATAGGCCATTATTCTTTTCTTCCAAAAGTTCTACCTCCACAAAACACAATACTGAGCCAAATAAGGATCCAGCCACAGCGAACATTGTGAAGAATCTACAATTGATAACAACCTGCACAAGGCCAGGAAAGAAGAGAGTTAGAGCTTGATCAAATTATGTTTCCGCGTATATGGGAACTGCATGCATGCAAGAAAATGACATATCTGCTACTTCAGACGTTGCTCACCCTTTCAATGAAGCTCTGGGCTTCAAATATCCAGGTTTTTCGGTTCTTAACTGGCCTCAGATTTCCAAAAAAGACGCGGCTAAGAGCTGTGAGAAAGGAAGCAAGATCAATTCTTCGACCAACCTGTGTCTCTGTAGAGGTCAAGCTCTCCAACTCAACCATTGATGCTTTAACAGCCACAGTTGGTTTCTTTCTCTTGTTATCACCATCATCATCTGCAGAAGCCATTCTCTCACCTTTCAATTCGGACTTGCTTATGCATTTGACCTTAGCAACCGATGAGGACACTGTGGTAGGAGGAAGAACTCGACCCAGAAGCCTATGCGAACGTAGCAACCTTGTGGTTGCCATTGTTCTAGACGCCTTGGTGCTAAAGGTTTTCTCGACAATTTTTGTTTTCGTCACTGAATGGTAAGTTTTAGTGATAAATGCTTTTAAACGTCGCAATATGTCTTTTGAAGATAAATTTCCTTTCGTCGCGAAAGAAATCGTCGGAAAAGGGGTGGGAAAGAATATGTTTGTTGTAGTGGCTCTTAATTGTTTCTTTCTACAGTTTCTGGAGTTCAGTTCAGTTCATATGAATGGTTTTATTATAGAGATCAATGTTGACGGAGGAGAAAGGAAGATTCTCTAGCATATCTGTCTGTAGAAGGGTCAGCTACTTGACTTGTTCGCACTTCTCTGCTGCTTCAAGGAAATGTCGAAACTCTGACCTCAACGAACGGTGCTGCTTAATGTTCTTGAGTTTCAAAGTAACGTGTGGGCCCAAAAGAGTACGCACCCCGAACACGTGTCGAATAGGTATCATACGAGGACCTTTCGTTAGTGTATGGACTTTGGTCAGCTTCTTCCACGTGTTCCGCGAATGAAGGAACAGTAATTGTTCGAGTTACGAGTATAATGCTGCGAGGAAGAGATAAACTGAAAATTTATGCACCAAGAAGTTTCATTAACCATAAATAAGCAGTAATCTAACCAATAAACAATGTGAATCGATGAATTGCAAGGTTCAGAACTGTCCAACCTGAACCTGGTGGGTCTTGTTTATTGGAAAAGGTGCAAGGTGCAAGGCGCAAGCAGACATTTCTTACGATTCCCTGTCAAACTTCCAAACAACTTCGTAGGTGACAGCTAGCCTTGTCTTGTTCTACATACCAATGCCAATACGCATGTCATTACCAGGGCGGCAGGGCCTTTCACAAGGGCAATGTCCTGATGGGAAAGATAAACGATCTCAACATATACACGAACACCGGTACTTCACCGTCCAGCACAAAAATTATCATCTTGTACTCCACTAAGTAGGTAGGGAAGACAATGACTGAATCAACTCGGATCCATAGGTCACAAGCCCAAATCCAAATTTTAATTCACAAGCTTACATTCCACCCCAAGTTTCAATCAAATCGTGGACCAGCTTACAATTAATTTGAGGCGGATCTAGCATCGAATTCATGCGAAATATCTCAACTTGTTGAATAAAAGGATAAAAGCCTGACCCACTAGCATATCTGTCAGACTCACTAGCATATCTTCGTAATTGAAACAACTGGGCCCTCGGGGCATAGCTCAACTGGCAAAGGTTTGGGTAATGTGGTGCCTGCCATGCTGGCGACCTGCAGGATGGGGGTTCGAATCTTGTGGGCAACTTTTAAGATTTGGGCCCCTTGTATGGTGAAATCAGTGAGTAAGCTCACATCTCTAGTCAGTTGAGACACATCCCACGATTTACCTCCTCCACCAATCCTGAGGGCACGGGAAGTGGGGGCTCTTAATGTTAGAGTTCAACATTTATAATTGAAAGAACTAGAAGTACAGGACTTTTCATCCTGTGATCGCCCAATTTTGTCTTTATTGATAGCATCACCGAGCTGCTTTGAGAATCCTCATGCCCAATTGTAGATCACAAAAGAACATTGAATTGGCATATCAACTAAGCATTGCATTTTCAAGGCCAAATTGCCAATTTCCCTCACCCCGCTGGGAATTCAACATCCAACCTCATAGGTTGGGGTTTAAGGGATTTCACTACTCTACTCCAATGCAACTCCTAACTTCGTAGCAAGTTCTGCTTGCCTGCCTCTGTAGCCAATTTCCTCCCTCTTTATATTCCTGAGATTGTTCCATGACAAAGGCATGAACCAAATTTGAACGTTCCACGCATAGTGCCTGCCTCTATATCCAAGTTCCTCCCTCTTCATATTCCTGAGATTGTTCCATGACAACGGCAGGAACCAAACTTGAACTTTCCAGGCATAGCAGAACAGAAATGAAGAGTGGATTCATTGCTTCTTCATAAAAAATTACACAAAAGATGGCTGATCCTTTCTTTGAAAATTCATTCAGAACAATCATAAGCTCCTATTGTAATAATAGTCTCCCTAAAGATCGAACTGTGTCTCCTCCTCCTGGCATTAGGCTACCCCAGGATGAGCAGAAGAGCTATTTAGTAAGTCTGATTGACCACTATTCTAGGATCCACAAAAGCAAAACCCCAATATCCTAGAGAACTGGTGCTGTGCAAATAGTAGACTAGTATCAACCACGGGAACAGGACAAGTAGGGCGTAATAAGTCAGTAGTTCTTAGCTAAAGGTCCAGCAGGAAAAAGCCTCATGATCAATGGTGACCAAAGGCAAAGCACACAAGGATTTTTAAGGTCACAATTATAGCAATAAGGAATTTTGTCTTTCAAGCAACTCTGTAGATATAAGAAGGCCCCTTAAGTTGAACATCAACTTACTTAAAGAAAAAGGCAACTTTTGTTGGATGATATATCCTGTAAATGATAGAAATACCAGTAGAGATTTGTATTATTTACGTAAAAGTAGGGTACAACAGCAATATACCTCCTGGAAGATAGCTTCCAGGCCAATACAATATCTATATTTCCAGAATATGAACATAATCCCTCCCCCACTATCAGATCCTCTATATGCCTTTCTCCCGTACCTCCCTCCTTTACAATCTCTCTCCATAACTAACTCATAACAACCTAGTCTATGTGGCATTTACCCCCTTCCCCATCTTACCCCTACGGATGTAGGTTTGGATGGGCTTCGTGGGCTAATTGCTAGCACTAACAGGTTGGTTGCATGGAGTGGTACTAACAATTCCCTCCTCCTCAATTAACAACTTGTCCTCAAGGTGGATGGAAGGGAATTGCCCCTTTATGAATTCTGCATCCTCCCAAGTTGCCTCCTCTGTTGGTGTAACATCCCGTTACCCATGTTAAGGCTAAACTTGTGATTTATAAGAAAGTACTAAGAAATTAGAAAATGCACATCATGCTTTAGTTAAATATGACATGCACATTTTTGCACATGAATATGATTGTACATGCATTCATTGGTATTTTTCGGGTATAATTGATTTATAAATACGATTAAAATGTTAATTGTGAGTTATTTGCGTTAAAAATTTATTTGGAGATCATTAGCATTATTTCAGAATTTTTGGTGAATTTGAGGTACATTTGGACTAGGAAAAATGCCAAATCGTAGGATAAATTGATACATGAAAAATTTAGATGATTAGGCTTAAAATTGAGTGACATTTGGGATAGTTAATTAGTGACAAATGGACTAGTAATTAAATGACAAATGGATCAATTATTGTATGACAAGTGGACTAATCATTAGGAGACATATGGATTGATTAATTGGTGACATATGGCAGTATCTAGAGTGGATTAGTGACAGCATCTTGATTAGGCAAATGTAAGACATGCCTTAAGACAAATGTTGTGCTGTAAAGTTGACACCTAGCATGTTGATGGAACAAATTCCAGCAGCAATGTTTCTGCTGTCTCTGTCACCTTTCTCCAAGAAATTGCTCCAACTTTCTCCTCTCTAATTTGCCTAAACCCTAGCCAAAATTTTGGACTAAAACCAGCTTTTTACCTTACACAAAATAGCCAAGAAAACTAGTTGAAAGTTACCTTCATCTTGCTGTCCAAAATCAACCTATTTTCATCATAAGTTTGTGATGAATTCTGCTTGCATGGAGACTTGGTTTAATCTGAAGTTTGAGCTAAATTGAAAGCCTAACAAGTAAGTGGAACTCTTATCTTTAAGGCATGTGATTATGATGATTGAATTATGAAAAATTGTATAAGTTGTTGATGAGGATGTATGTTGGAATGTTATGAACTAGACAATTTTCATTGAGTAGAATTCGGTATTATGATTATAAATTGAGTTGTAGACTTATGAATGAGTTGATTCTTGATTCAAATTAAACTAGACACATATTTGTACAACTTTTTTGAAGAGTACAAATGTTAATTCTATCTTTAACCATTTCAAAATTTGGCTGGAAGTAGAGTTATGAGTTCTATTATAGTTTAAAAATAGTCTGAACTCTTTTGGATATAACTTTCAGTATATTGAATCAAATTGTATGGTTCTAGTGTTATTAGAAACTAAAAATATATTGGAACAATTGTCTAGAATAAAGTTTTACTCAAATACGCCATTTTCCTTGTCATAATGATCATGAAAAGTTATCCTGAAAGGGGGGTGTTAGGATGAAAATGTTGAGGTGTGCTGGAATTTGACATCTGGGATATTTTTACTGAACGTGCTTCTGTATTTTGGCTATAATTTGATAAGTAGAGTTAAAAATGAAATTATTATTAATTTAAATTGAACTAGAGACATTTTTCTACAAAATGTAAGAAGAAATTGAATTTGAATTTTGTCCTTAAGGGTCTTGAAATTGAGCTTGAAAGTAAGTCTCAGCTTAGGCTGTAGCACTACCAGGGACAGAAATCTTATCCTGTGGTTATTGAATAAACTGTATTGATGTTGGCCGAATTAGGCTGAGTTGTCTTCACCAAAGTTGTAGCTTATTTTCTTAGCTTTAAATTGGTATAAGGTTTGTAATTTTTTGATAACTGATCTGAAAGATATGAGTTGTACAATTAGAGGGTATGATCATGTACTAGCCAAACGTTCACATGTGCACTGTCTGTGGTATTTTTTGCATAAATCATTGAATACTGAATCAAATTGGATAATCTTGGAGTCATAAGAAACTTAAGACATAGTAGAACAACCTTACAGAAGGAAGTTTTACCTAATTTTGTTATTTACCCTATCAGATTAATTATGCAAAGTTGACCCGAAATCATATAGGTAGAAAATCTGAAGTAGTCAATTAGGTTATGATATTGATTTCACATTGTTTTATAATGGTAAAAATTATAAATACAAATGATATTAATGAGGTCTTGATATCTGAATGTTTTGATGATTAGAATCAATAAGATACCTAGAATTGTCATTGAACATGCATTGTGCGTATTGTCTATAAATTGATGTGCATAAAGAAAGACTTATATATTTGTGCAAAATTGTGATATATGTAAATGTGTTTTGTATGATATAGAGGAGCACATTGGATGCCAGTTGAATATTG
>JANZXR010000002.1:1803869-1845979 GCA_027575705.1 Erythroxylum echinodendron | reverse complement strand
ATCAGAAGAATACCCCGTTAGGCCAACGGGAGTATACCTACAGTATACAAGTGAAGGATAGAGGTCAGGATCAGTTCGCGTCTGCATTGCATGTCCTTAAATTAAATTGAATTGTTTCTTCCGCACGTTTTGTATAAATTTGTATGCCGAAACAACTAAAGTGGTTTTGTATTTGTAAAAAGGGCCCAAATGGCTATTGAAATTTCTAATGATTGTATTGTGTTGATTGAAAATGGGCCGATTTGGTTAGGGATTTCTGCATTTTATGTTTGTGGTTTCAAGTTAGAGAAAATTTTATATCAATTTCTGAGTGATTGAGTGCTCTAGCACACCACCCTCACAGGGCAAGAGCTCAGACAACACCCATCGATGTTGGGTTTGGGTCTTACGGGAGTGGGATGCTGCACCTCCTCCCAAATTAGCTGAGGTATAGGTAAGGGCTGCAAAAGACCAGCTGAAGACATTGCCATGTACTTATGCTTCTGACAAATGATACATTCCCTCACAAACTTCTGAATAAAAGACTTCATTCCCAACCAAAATAATCCACCAACCAACCTTTTGTAGGTTTTTAGGAAACCAGAATGTCCTTCTAAAGGTGAGGCATGATACTCATGTAGGAATTTAGGGATTAACTCCGAAATAGAGGAGAGAACCAATCTATTTTTGTAAAACAGTAAAGCATCTCTGGTGGAATTCAGGTTTGGAAGTGGAATCTTCTTAGAGTGCTGTCATAATTGAATTTAACTTGGAGTCCTCCTTGATTTCCCTTCGAACCACATCCATGTCTAGCCAAAATGGAGCTGAGATTGCAGAAAATAATAATTTGTCATCTTCAATCCTTAAAAGAGAGTCTGCTGCCCCATTTTGCTTCCCTAGTCTATAAATTACTTCGAAATCCAGCCCTAACAGTTATGCTTGCCAACATTGTTGGTCTATGGAAGGAATGCGCTGATCCAACAAATATTTCAAGCTTCTATGGTCAGTATAGACCATGAAATGCCTTCCAATCAGAAAATGTTTCCAGTGTTGAATAGCCATCACTACTGCCATCACCTCTTTCTCATAGACTGACTTGGAGTAGGTTGATTCAGCCAAATCTTTGCTGAAAAATGCCAATGGACCTTCTTGAATGAGGACTGCCCCTAGCCCTCGTCCAGATGCACCATACTCAAGAGAAAACTCCTTGGAGAAATCAGGTAACGCTAAGACTGGAGCTGAAGTAATCTTCTTCTGCAACTCCTCAAATGCTAATTGAGCTTCCTTTCCCCAGCTGAAATTGTCTTTTCTTGTAAGATCAGTAAGAGGTTTAGCAATTTTCCCATAATCTTGGACAAACTTACGGTAGTATCCTGTAAGTCCTCGGAATCCCCTCACTCCTTTGACATTCTTAGGAATGGGCCAATCCAAAATGCTCTTGATTTTCGAAGGATCCATTGCTACCCCTTTATAGGATATAATGTGACCCAAATACTCTACCGATTGTTGCCCAAAGATACACCTCTTTTAATTTGCTCTCAGCTGGTTATCCAATAACAGTTGCAACACACAAGTTAAATGTTCTAAGTGTTGATTCCAATCTGCACTGTAAACAAGGATGTCATCAAAGAAAGCTAGGACAAACTTCCGTAATAGAGGCTTGAAAATCGAGTTCATGGTGGACTGAAATGTAGCAGGGGCATTCATGAGGCCGAAAGGCATCACTAGGTACTCACAATGTCTCTCATGTGTCCAGAATCCAGTTTTATAAATGTCCTCCTCCCGAACTCTGATTTGATGAAAACCCGACCTTAAATCCACCTTAGAAAAATATCTAGCCCCATATAACTCCTCCATCAACTCATCCACTACTAGAACAGGGAATTTGTCCAGAAAGGTGAGCTTATTTAGAGCTCGGTAGTCGACGCACATCCACCACGATGTGTCCTTCTTTTTAACAAGAATAACCGGACTAGAAAAAGGACTAATACTTGGTCTTATAACCCCAGTGTTCAGTAAATTCTGAATCTGCTTCTCAATCTCATCCTTATGATGGTGTGCATATCTATAAGGTCGGATGTTCACTAGTTCTGCCCCTTCCTTCAAATTAATTGTATGGTCATGCTCCCTTTTAGGTGGTAACCCTTTTATTTCCTGGAAAACTGGTCTAAATCTGTCTAATATAGCCTTCAATTTCTCTTGCTGATTTCCATCTAAGGTTCCCACTTGATCGGATGAGTTTCTGCCCATTCTCAAAGACCACAACAGCCCTTCAAATTCTAACTCTTGATGCTTTAAAATCTGTTGTAATGCATGGGGAGAGGAGGTGTGCATGTTGATTCCCTGCAAGGTTACTTCAGTCCCCTTTCGATCAAATGTCATACACATTTTCTTCCAATCAACCTTCACTACCCCCAATGTTTCAAGCCATGCCACTCCTAAAATCAGATCAGGCCCTCCTGTATCAAACACATAGGCATTCACCCGAAACTCCTCCTCATTCAGCTCCAACTAAATTTCCTTGCAAACTCCTTGTGAAAAAGACAATGCCGATTCCCCAATCTCACTCCAAAAGTTTTTGTTGATGTAACAGTTAGGTCCATAGCCTGAACCAATCTTCTAGACACAAAATTGTGACTAGCGCCACTATCTATCATAATAACAATTGGCATTTCATTCAGCTTTTTTATTAACACCATCGATCTAGGAGGTGAGGATTGATCTCTCTTTAATTCCTAGAACTCCACCACATTACACACTAATTCCCAATCCTCCTGTTGCTCTCCTTCCATCGGTGTCTCTTGACTGTGCTCTCCAGCCTTAGCTTTGTCCCCCTCCCAAATAATCAACTTATATTATATTCCTTATCTGGACAGCGATGGAAAGGCCCGAAAGTCTGTCCACATTTAAAGCACAAACCCTTCGCCCTCCTTTCCATCAACTGATCAGAAGTTACGTTACGTGTTCCCCTCCACTTAGAGTTCCCTATTCGGTGGCCATCAGAGGTGGAATCTCTCTGTTTGTTGGGTGGCTCTTTTACCTCATTTTTTATGTTTCCCACTGCATGGCTTGATTGAGCCGGACGATATGTGTTGAAATGTCCAGTTCGATTCCCATAATTCAAATGGAAGCCATCGGTTTTTCTCCTCCCTTCTCCTGGCCGCAGCACGCCTTCACCAATCAGTTCTCTCTCAACCTTTTTTGCGACAGAGATGAGCCAGACTCGGGTCGGAGGATCATGGGTACGCACACGGTTCTTCACTTCCTTACGCAACCCTCCTAAGAAACAGCCCATATACCACTCATCTGGAAAATGCCCATTCTGCGACGCTACCTTCTCAAAATCGTCGATATACTCATCCACCGAACCACGTTGGATGACCGACTTATGTTGTTCGATTGGGTCACCCTCGTCGTTCTCTCCATAACATTCGAAAACGGAACGTTTGAATCTCTCCCACGTCATACATGGGTTGAATTCCCAAAGATTCATAAACCAGTATAGCTTCGACCCTTCCATGCATATCTGGACCATCGGCAGTCGCAACTCATGAGGAATCTGGTGAATCATGAAGTATAATTAAGCTCGTGTAACCCAAGCAAATGGGTCATCTCCATGGAACATGGGTAATTCGACTCGACGGGCTACGTTCCTATGTTCTTCCCATGCACGTTCTGTGGCCTTCGAAGGAACGTGGTCACTCTGTCGATGATGTCCAGCTCCCATCTGTCCACTGTGGGCTGGTCGTTGACGGCGGTAACTGAGGAGAAGTGCGAGGGTCTGTCGCCACCTGTTGAGGATGACGCATTATGGGTAAACGTCGATGGTTCTTCTTCTTCACCCACCTTCTGCTTCTGCAAATTTTTAGCCCTCAAGGATTGAAATTCGTCCTTCATTTCCGACTGTAACATACTTTGGGATTTTGCCAGCGTCTCCACACTGGTCATCAAGGAACTCAGCTGTGATCGAAGATCCTTCAGCTTAGCATCATGCGACTTCACCATTGCCTCTTGAGCCGACAATGATGACTCTTGTCTCTTGAGAGACGCTTCTACAGTAGACACTCTAGCCTCCATACGTGTTTGCATACAATCTCTGCCCACTTGGTCTCTCAATGAAAGCACCAATTGATAGAAATACCAGTAGAGATTTGTATTATTTACGTAGAAGTAGGGTATAGCAGCAATATACCTCCTGGAAGATAGCTTTCAGGCCAATACAATATCTATATTTCCAGAATATAAACATAATCCCTCCCCCACTATTAGATCCTCTATATGTCTTTCTCCCGTACCTCCCTCCTCTACAATCTCTCTCCATAACTAACTCATAACAACCTAGTCTATGTGGCATTTACCCCCTTCCCCATCTTACTCCTACAGATGTAGGTTTGGATGGGCTTAGTGGGCTGATTGCTAGCACTAACAGGTTGGTTGCATGGAGTGGTACTAACAGTAAACCTGAGAAATCAATTCATGCCACTGAATAATAAGTTTCTATCTCAAAATGAGATACATTAAATTAGAAAGAATGAAAGCACTATAATTATGTGTTGAATTTATATACCTCGAAATAATAAGCACTATAAGCCAATAAGATGAATCGCACTTATCCAGATAAGTTTCAGAAAAAAAGGTAATGCAACCAACAAAGAATGGAACAACAGCAACCAAGGCTGGAAGACCAAGCATGGATCAGGTAAACTATACCGGGAGGAGTGGGCAAATGACCATGAAGCCCATGGAAAAGAAGGCAGGTGTCAATTACCCTCTGAGACATGTAACAAGACTCCACCTCTTTGGGTTAAATTGTAGACATAGTCTCAGTTAGAAGGAGGAAAGTCGCAAGAACAATGTAAAACATGGCCTACTATAACATTTTCCGCATGTACCATTGGTATCAATAAGTTAATTATTCTCTTTCTCAGTCCAAAACAATAGCAAGCACACAATAACAGGAGGCAAAAACAGAGAAAGTAAGCGGAAGGTATAAACTAAAACACGAAAATTCAAAAATAGCCAACAGAGTATAACTAAAGACCCTCCAAACCGAGAAATTCCCTCATCTTTGTTCCTTAAAGATATGTCTTATTTAGAATTGAAGCAATCGAGTAAGATGCCTTGCGATACAATCTCAAACAGCAAGGCCACATACTATATCCAAAACAACGATTAAGCAAGTTTACACAAGCAAATTGCATATAGGCTAGTTTTTCAACTCATTTACTGCATCCAAAATCATCAATCTCAGCTTCAAAATAGAAAGAAAAGTTGATTAATACCAGTCAGGATCGTATCCTTGAAGAAAGCTTCAATAAAGAAACTACCAAGATCAGTTCACTGGTCAAAAACCTTCAGATTCAAAAACAATAGAGAAACTTTAAGATAATGAAGTTACAAATTCATAGGAAAGGAAAAGAGACAATAAGCTGATGAGTTTCAGAGGAGTAATCCCACCAAAAACTGACTGTAGTTCCATTTGAAACGTTAATCCGTTACGATTGGAGAAGATAGTTTTAACTTTTAACAGTAATAGTAACGGTTTCACGTGATTGCTAATCGACCCCAACTTCAACTCGTGGCCCATTTCAGTGTTTTTTAGGGCTAAAGAAAGGTCCACTAATGGCCCAAATATATAATTTCTTTGACTTGGACATTTCCTCATCTTTTTTACTCAAACACGAGGTTGTTTTCCTTGGTCTTCAGGTTGAAAATTGTTAATTCAACTCAACTTAGTATGAAACCGAAGGCAAGGCAACTTAGACTAGACTTCCCTTCCATTAAAAGAATAATTATTACAAATTAAAAGAAGACTTTAATTTTAATAATGGTTTAAATTTTCAAATTTTAAAAAAATTAACATTTAAAGATCCTGAATATTTCAAAATTTTTAAATTCAAAATATCAGTATTTAATTGTTAATTTTATAAAAGATAAATTCCTTATTTTCACATAAATTAATTACGAAAAAAATTTATTATTATATTAAATATCTAAGATAAGGTCAACTCGATTATATATTTTAAAATTTTTAATTGTCAAAATCAACATTCTTCTGTGCACAAGGCTTACTGCTTTACAAGGATCTAGGGAACTTTCCCCATGTATTTTTTACAAAGAGGTTTTTCTGTTATTCGAACAGGTGACCTTCTGGTCACAAAGTAGCAACTTAATTATTGACCCTATTTGGCAAATAACAGATTGTATTAGCTGTTAGCTGATTCTAATAGCGGATTATATCAGCTGATTTGATCAACAAATAACATTAGCTATGTATTAAAGATGTTTGATAAAATTAGCTATTTAGTATTACTTGTTTTTGTGTAAAATGACTTATAAGAGCAGGATATGATTTAAAATCTCATAAAAAAATTAAATTTTACATATTTAATATTACAAAAATTATGCTTATAGCTCTAACAAAAAATATAGAAAATAATAATAATAATAATAATAATAATAATAATAATAATAATAACCAAAAAATCATTAACATAAATCAATAGAAAACCATATATTTTAATTAATTTTATTTATTTATTTATTTTTAATTAATTAATTAATATATTATATTATAATTAATTACATTTAATTATAATTATTATTATAGCAAGTGTCACAATGGTGAATTAATTACATTTTATTATATTTTAATATTTATTTATTTATATTTTAATTAATTACATTTAATTATAATAATTATTGTAGAAAGTATCACAGACGTGATAATGAATGTCACGCGACATTCTTTTTTCTTTTAAAAGGCCTTTACCACTATTTAAAAAATAAAGGACACAATTGTCAACTAAATAAAATTTTATCAGTTGATCACAAAAGGCTCTCATAAAGAAATTCTTGAAAAATAAGTTGGTTTGGTTGAATAACTTAACCCACCATCAAATTACCAAACGAAATAATTTAACTATTTGACTCCTATATAAGTGCCAAAAAAATGGCTGAAATAATACCTACCAAACGGGCCATTATCTGTTGCAATCATTTGTTTTTTTAATAAAGCAAACTAAACATATATATGGTCGGTCTTCCATTGTTCAATTTGCTGCGAATAGAAACATATAAAGTCGTGCTCGATTTCTTTTTTAAGTGGGACACAAAAATTAAAAAGAATAATCATTACGGTAAAGAAAAAGGAAATTCTCGAGTGGGAGGTGTATGATTACGTTGGGAGAACGAACATGAAGCAAATGTATAATTAAAGCCTCGCCAAACCCGTTCCTAAATAAATTATCCACGTGGGGTTTTGGGCGGCAGTGAGAACCTATGTCATAATGCGTTGGTCGGAAGTTGAGAGTTTTAGAATTTAGTACAAAACCGGCGGAGATTGACCGCCTACTATTGTCCTACGTTGACTTCAAAGTATTACAGTTTTGTCCAAAGACCTATAATACTGTCATGTGTAAATAATACCTGAGAGGGTTTTAGAGTTTTAATAGAACAACCTTCCTTTTTATTTCTCATTTTCCGTAATCGTGTTGAAAGGTCAACATTCTTCATAAAGACCCTTGTTGTGCACGCACTGGCATTTGACAATCATACGTGGCCGGAGTCCTTAAGCTTTGGTGTCATGGGTTTGAATTTGGGAGACTGACCAAATTAAGAAGTAACGTGAAAAGTGCATAGGCTAATATAAATTTAGAGTATACACGAGATATAATTGCAATTTATGACCATATGGAATTTTACACTCAACAATATATCTTAATTATACAATTAAAAAGGGGACGAATGATTATGATCTGTCGTATATAAATGCAAAAGTTATATGTTTTAGTTATCGTATTGATTCCACATTCATGTCCGCCTATTTAACACATCTGGCTAAAATTATTAGTATGGCCTTTGATGTTGAAGGTGATATTTGTGTTTGAGTCCGATTTTGAGTTAATGTGAAACGAACGACTGAAATTGATCATCCTATTCAAAAGGACGTTTTTAAGTTGTGAATCCCAAATTTATTTGAGCCACAAGTGGGTTCCAAACTCTTACAAAAGGTTTCAAACTAAAATCAAAGATTCTAACTTGACTCGGCGTCCCCTTAATGGGAACTAAATTACTCAGGAAGTAGCAAAGAAGGGACGGTCACGTTGAAAATAGGAAATTCTATTTACTTGTACGAATTTACTTTTCAATATCATGGAAATAGATTCTGAAATTTGAAGAGTAGGATCAGCAATCGCACTATTCTTACTAGGAAAAGTAAAGAGACATCAAGGTCGGAAGGAACCCACAGTGGATAGGAAAATTAGAAAAGTACAAACTCCACGAGCATCAGAGATAATGCATGCGTTTGGACCTTTACGCGACTCTATTCAGGAGCAACCATTGTTGGCTTGGCTATGTGGGTGTGGACCGACCATAAGCACTCACTTGCGTCGTCCTGACAGAACACACACATGATATCCCAACTATAAATAGACACTTCGCACATTCGACCCTCAACTTGCAAATCATACGATCAATCAGATAGATATCTGAGCAAATTACACAACCTACTGGTAGTCAAAGCTGTGCACTTTAACCTCTAATGGCTGCTGCTTCTTCTTCTTTAGCTTTCCCCTCTTTGCAACAACCGCAACTCCAGTCACTAAGAAAACAACAAAGACCATCCACTCGTCACTTCTCTGTTCGTCCCATCAACGCCTCTGTATCCGAGAAACCAGCTCCAGGGGTGAGTGTTTCTTCGCCTGAATCATCCAATCTTCCGATCAGGAAAATCCCAGGTGACACTGGACTGTTCTTAATCGGTCCCATGAAAGATCGATTTGATTACTTCTACAACCAGGGCCGCCACGAGTTCTTCAAGTCGAAAATCCAGAAGTATCAATCCACTGTCTTCAGAACCAACATGCCTCCTGGTCCTTTCATAGCTCCTAACCCCCAGGTCGTGGCTTTGCTCGACGGCAAGAGCTTTCCTGTTCTTTTCGACTTAACAAAGGTCGAAAAGAAGGATGTCTTCACCGGTACTTACATGCCCTCTACGGAGCTCACTGGAGGCTATCGAGTTCTCTCCTATCTCGACCCATCAGAGCCTAATCACGGAAAACTCAAGAAACTCATGTTCTACCAGCTCAAGTCTCGTCGCGATCACGTAATTCCCGAGTTCATTTCATCCTACAATGAACTCTTCGACACTCTCGAGAAAGAGCTTGCAAGTAAAGGCAAAGCCATCTTCGGTTCAGCAAACGATCAAGCTGCTTTCAACTTCTTGACTCGATCCTTGTACGGCGTGAACCCAGCCAACACCAAACTTGGGAACGACGGACCCGGTCTGGTTGCTAAGTGGGTGTTGTTCCAACTCGGCCCTCAACTCACTCTCGGACTCCCAAAGTACCTAGAAGATCTTACAATCCACAATTTTCGTCTACCTCCTGCTCTTATCAAGAAAGATTACCAGAGGCTTTACGATTTCTTCTACTCTTCTTCTGGGTTCCTGCTCGACGAGGCCGAGAAATTGGGCATCTCCCGAGAAGAGGCTTGTCATAATCTCCTGTTCGCGACGTGCTTCAATTCATTTGGTGGCATGAGGATCTTTTTCCCAAACACCCTCAAGTGGCTTGGCCGTGCCGGAGCTAAGTTCCACAGCGAGCTAGCACAAGAGATCAGATCAGTCGTCAGATCCAACGGTGGACAAGTCACGATGGCTGCGATGGAGCAGATGCCTCTCATGAAATCGGTCGTATACGAAGCGCTCCGTATCGACCCGCCCGTACCCTTACAATTTGGGCGGGCCAAGCGTGACATGATCATCGAAAGTCACGACGCGGCGTTTAAGGTGAAAGCAGGAGAACTCCTATTCGGCTTTCAACCTTTCGCGACCAAGGATCCGAGAATATTCGAAAGACCCGAGGAGTTTGTACCCGACCGGTTCGTGGGCGAAGGAGAAAAGATGCTCAAGCACGTGTTCTGGTCCAATGGGCGCGAGACTGAGACTCCAACTGTTGCGAACAAGCAGTGTGCGGGAAAAGAGTTTGTGGTGCTCATGTCTAGGCTTTTTATCGTGGAGCTCTTCTTGAGATACGACTCCTTCGAGATTGAGGTTGGTAAATCGCCGTTGGGGGTCGCCGTCACCGTTACATCGTTGAAAAGAGCAAGTTTTTGATCCAATTTCCATAACTTAGGGACTGAGATTCATAGTTTTGGAAATGTATAAAATTAGTATGGGTTTTTAAAAATATAATAAGACAGTTATTAATCTTTTCAATCATCCAATCTCTGCAATTTCGTTCACGTGGTGTTACTGCTAAGGTTTAACGAGGTTGCCATGTGGTCGTGTCAGGAATTCTTACAATGTGTCTCACATTTTTTATATCCATTCAATTAATCTTAAAAAAGATTTAAGAATCATGAGTTCAAAATCCATAAAATGTCACACCTTGAAAACATCAAAATACAAAGTTGGTCAAATAAATTAATCAAAATTTATTAATATAATTATTCAATTTAACTTTTAATTAAAAATTGAGTTAAATCATTATTGAGTCTAATATTTACACTATTTTTATCAAAAATTTAATAAATGTAATTTTTAGAAAACGAAAAAAAATGAAAAGGACTATTTTTAAAAAGTTTAATTTTTTCTTAAAATTAAAAAATTGAATACTTAATTTTAAATTATTGTGATTACAAAATGGCCACGTGTTGAATGAGGAAGTGCGAATTGTGCACTAGTCAATAATTTGTCGCCCACTTGCATAGTGCCGTGCCAATTTCATGAAACCTTACAGGTTGGACAAATGGGGAGGAGGAGGTGGAGATGCTTTGGAAAGGGTCTAGTGCACATATTTCAAACACATTGTCAGGACTTTGACGCTTGGTTGTTGGTATCTTAAAATTGACTTGCCATTAAGGCCTTGGTACTTATTGTTATCGGTTGGCTATTGGGAGGTTTCTACTTCTACGAGCCATATAGAAGATATTATTACTGGTCATTTGATTCAGTTTCCTCCTGTTTCGTCGTCGACTGTAGTTGTACTATTGTAGCTTTCGACTACTCTTTCCCAGAAACATCTGATGAGTTGAAACACTTGAACATTCCTCATTCAAGATGTTGACTAGGTGTTACATTTTGGTGAGATTATTATTGAAAATTATATTCAATTTTTTTTATAGTTAACTTGTAATACCTAATTATATATGTATAATTTGAAGTAAGCTATGAAATTATATTATAATATTGGTTTAAATCCCCATTTGTGACTGAAAAATGTGATCAGATTGGTTTATGTGGTGTCATTGAACGAGCAGCAGGTATGACTGACCATCAATCCTTCATCAGAACCAAATAACTTTTGATATTGCCTGGCCAATTGGGGAACGTTCGCTTCTTCAAGTAAGAACCAACCAAATAACTTTTGATATTGCCTTGCCAATTAGGGAACGTTCGCAAAATAAAAATTAGGACCAGGACTAATAAGTAATATAGCAAATTAGAAACAAATGATAAAAATTTGATAGAGATAGTTTATTTGTGACCACTGACCAACCACAACCAAAAAGAAGTTGTCAAACTGAAAATGACAACAGGACAGAACTGCCAGATGTAAAGCACTATACAAACATTTTTATAATAAAAAAAGGAGAAAGCGCAAAATGTGGTTGGCAGTTTCAAGCATATGTTTCGACACGATTAGATTTCTCATCAGGGTCCATTTTGCTAAATAACTGTTTGCTTAAATGCGGAGAGTTGCAACATTGAGGGTAGGACGAAATAATTACAAGATTGGAAATGAGGGTCAGTGTCGTCTTCGGACTTGGATTAAACAACTCGTGCTTCTTTGCAGCTTTAGACATATGGTGGAAACAACTTCCTGACTCTAGATATTTTTATACAAAAGATTCAATGGAGCAAGCAAATCTAACTGACTGCATTGTACAATGTTCTTGTCGCTTGGAGCACCAAAGAGAAAAGACAAGTCCGAACATATCCTCCTGATGTGGGGGAAGGACAAACGTGTTCCTGCTGAAAGCTACCCTGATCATATTCACGTGCAGTAATTAAGATGGACTTAGTTCACTTAACCATGGATCTTGTACCGAAACAGGTGAACTAGTTTTTCCGATTTCCAGTGGGTCCATATTACTAAGCAAAGTCTTATGTTCCAATTCAGATTTCTGGATAGTTAAGCTTAGTCTCTTGTCACTGGGATTGGATGATGATGGTGATGATGAAGAAGAAGAAGAAGGAGATATCTTTGATGAAGTTATGTCATTAGTTTCCTTGGAAGAAGCATTTCTGCCAAGCATTATCTCTTCTAGTTCAGCTGCAACTTCCACCATTGAAGGCCTCACGTCTCTATGAAATGCCAGGCATCTGAAAGCCAATTCGGCCACTTTTCGCACCGAGAAAAGGGTCCAAGCATCACTGTGAAGATCAATTAAAGGATCTATGATCTCATCCAAGTGCCCATTTCCGATCTTGTCCATAGCAAAGTTAGCCAAATTAACTTCATTTTGAGGTCTTGAAAAGTCCACCACTTTCAATGCTGTTACAACCTCAATAAGGACCACCCCAAAGCTATATACATCACTTTTGTCAGAAAGGTGAAAGAGTTGATGGTATTGTGGATCAAGATAACCTGGAGTTCCTTGTGGGGCAGTTGATATGTGGGAAAATTCAGTCCTGCCTAGCCTAGAGAGACCAAAATCTGCAACTTTAGACCTGAAATCATAGTCTAAGAGTATGTTGCTTGATTTGATATCTCTATGGTAAATAGGAGGGTCGAAGGAGTGTAGATGAGCAATAGCTTGAGCTGTTTCAGTGGCAATGGCAAAGCGAATCCGCCATGGAAGTCCATCACCTCTCTCCCTTTGTAAATGCTGACATAGGGTTCCGTTCGGCATGAATTCATACACTAGGATTTGTTCTCCACGTTCTATGCAACATCCTAAGAGCCTCACCAAATTTGGATGACTCATTGACGAGATGAGTTTGATCTCGTTCAAGACCTGCTCAATACTATCAGTATCTCTCGGTTTGATTCTTTTAATGGCAACCCACAAATCATTATCGAGTTTACCAGAATAAACTGTTCCATAAGCTCCGGTTCCAAGCCTACGTTTCTCAGAGAAACCACTGGTAGCCCTCTCAATTTCTTTGTAGGGATAGACAGGGATGTTGATTTCCGTAGCCTTATTTATGGAGCTTTTTCTGTAACTTCCTCCCAGTTTCCAAGTTGAACGCCTCCTGATGAAACCATAACATACCCATGTGCAGATCACTAAAGCTGCTCCTGTACTGATAGTACCTGAAACATTAAGATTTTGCACAGAAATGGATTAGCTTGTCTTTTGCCATTACACCAGTCAAGAAACTGTTGAGGAAAAAAAGTAAGTATAGATGATAAGAAGAATTACCTCCTACTAGTACAACGATTCTAATTGCCCCGCCACATCCACCAGACAAGTACTTTTTAACATTGCAATCTGAAGAGTTTAAAGAACTAAGTTACGTTAATAATCTAAGATAAAGAGTTATTGAATTGTCTAAAACCTGACAAATATTGAAACCAGAATGAAATGTCTTCTAACCATTTTTAAAAAAATTCTCAAGTATGTACTCTATTGGAATTGGCTCTACAAATTGGCGTGGTATGTTCATATAATAACATAATAACATAATAAAGGACTAACATTCTTATTGAGACGAGAATTCGTATGGAAGAAAATAGATTTATGGATACAATCAAATATGTCGTGTTTATAAATAAAAGTATTTGACTCATCATCATCATCATCACTTAGTCCAAAATTTCACAATAAAATAGAGTCTGAGGAAATCTGATAGTACGCAGCCTTACTCCTATATAATAAAGAGGCTGTTTTTAGTACACGCACATGCAGATATGATAATAAAAAAGTAATGCAGGTTAAAGAGTAAATAAGTAAAATTGACATGTTAAAAGATTATGTAAATAAAATTACAATAAATATACAAATAAAATTAAAATAAATACACAAATAAAGAGAAACTATAGTAACTTTAATAAAGAAAAATAGGTAAGGCAATACATAAATAGAGAGAAAATAATAATAAATATAATAATAATAATAATAATAATAATAATAATAATAATAATAATAATAATAATAATAATAAAAGTAGTGACAAATGATTGATTGTGAATGTAATTAAAAGGCAATCAGCAAAACACACTCAATAAATGATAGATAGTAGATGAGAAACTGGCAAACCATACTTTAAGTGGGCAACTTGAGCTAAAAAGTTAAGTAAGACACAACGGCTAGACAACAACTAACAAGAAACTAAAAAACTAGACAAAATCTAGAATATTATTTTTTGAAAGAATGTTAGAAGTCCCAATATCACCCCTGTCAAAATCGTAGATCAACCTTGAGGACTATTCCTCTATTGTAAATACTCCAAAGTCTAGACTTAAGTGGAGTTACAGTATTCGTTACTGTCGTACTAAAAAAAGATTCATAGAAAAAAAAAAGATAAGAGAAGAAGACGAATAAAAGTGAAAAAGCAGCTTCAACGCAGCATCAACTGAGAATGTAGACAATAGAAGTATAAAGTATGATCATGGTAGTATATCAAACAGTAGAGACGAAGAGAAGCGTGTTTGGTTTCCCAAAAAGAAGTGAGAGGAATTGACATATAGGTGATTAAGAAAAGAAAGAGAGAAAAAAAATTCAAGCTAAGTTAATGAAGCAAAAGAGTATAGTTGAGATGTTGTCTAGGTCAACAAAAAACAACCCAGAAAATGAAAATAATAGATTAAAAGTTTAAAATTTGAAACTATGAAAAATGATATTCTACATTATAAAGTTGCAAACTTTAGCACTTCTGAAAGGGAGAGCTTAAGTGCAAGGTAGGCAAAAGCATTCGATGAGAAAAATCAATAAATAGTTAATGTTGAATCAAGATCAACTAGGCTATAAATAAAATATTAGGTCAAACTATTACTATTAAAGCATATTCTAGAAGGTGGTTGCTGAGAGAACTATTTTAAAAGAGACTTCCCATACATTAAATAAAACATAGCGTAGATCATCAAATTTTTTGAATCTATTGATTTCGGATTGGGTCGATATTGATATATAGATTCAATTAGCTATATATAATATTACATTACAGTTTAACACTTTCAAAATAATGCTGATAACACTTAAATTTTAATCAAATTAGGCTTTTATCAAATTTTAGCATATATGTCATAAATTTAAATAATTTTAAATATACAAGTTACAATATACTCAATAATTTAGATTTACAATGTGATTTTAAAAATAATTTTTTTAAATACTGACTAAAGATATAATTTTTACCTTCACATTTGATAAAAAAGTCAAAATAAAATCTTATTGTTATTTTTATTATAAATTCTAAAATACAATGAGTGTTATTTTAATAATATTAGAGTATAAGTAATATCAGAAACAGCTTAGTTAAATTTGTTTTAATATCGTTAATGTAAAATGAACACTATTCTAATAATGTTAGATTGTAAGATACCATAAATAAGAATAGACTTTTATGAAATGTTGAAATGTATGTCACACCTTAGGTCTTGTTAATGTCATTGTTTGAGGTCTTTTTCGATTTGCTTTGTACATTTGAAAATTACATAAAAATTGTTTAAAGGTACAGTTTCTAACTCACTTGACAACTAAAATTCATATAATGACGTATACAAAGGACCCACTAACTCTATCCTCATTTGTTTGCACTGGCAAGTACATTTTGCATTAAGAAAACGACAACCCATTCCCTGTCGTTTCATACCGAGGCTTGGCAAAACAAGGAAGTAAATTGGAGGCCGTTGCGTATGGGGATTGGTGACGAGTTAGTTGGGGAAACAAAGAATAAAAGGTCAAGGATTGTGTGTTTGACTCTGTGCTTAGAATTTATAGACCCTGTCGTTGAAATTTCTAATTTTAAAGCAATTTTTTAATTAAATTTTACTGCATGATTCAATTTAAAATAAAAAAAATTTAATTATATATTTATTTGGATTCTCTTAATTCTATTTTTGTCTCAGAATAATATAATTTTACACTTATTTATATATAGAACGACGTCATTTTAAGGTAAAAAATAGAGTTAAAACATACAGTCAAAGTTTTGCTTTATGCAATTTTCAAAATGTAACGATCACTAATGTTTAAATTATAAATTAGGTAAATAATGTATTGTTAATAATAATTAATAACTCAGTAGAAGTTCGGCAATTGAAACTTACCTTTCCGGCAACCACCACCGTTGATGTATCCATCGCCGATTAGTCCATCTCTGCACTGACATCGATACCCTGGACCGTTCCAAGCATTGACTTTTGTACAACTGGCACCCTTGGAACACTTGCAATCACCTTGGAGCCACCATGTTAGCTCCATCACCTCAACGTCCAAAGACATCCCAGGACCCGGGAGATACCCACCCGATATCGACGACAAAAGGTATTCACACTGTCGGAGAATCATAGGCAAGGCGCCGTAGTTGAAAAAGTTGGTGGGAGTTTCTTGATTGAAGCAACTTATATTGCTATCTCGTGAACACTTGAGCGTCTCAAAGTGAGTCTGCACGCTTATGGCAGGTAAGCTACAGGGTGTGAAGGCGCTGCAGTTGTACAAAAGGATGGCGTTTGTGGATTTTGGTTGGTAGTTGTGGGAAAACAGAGTGTGGAGGACTTTAAGAGGACGGTTGCATTTGGCTTCAATGTTGATCTTTACAGTATCTTGATCAACAAAATGAACGGGAAACCCTCCCAAGAACAAATCACCATCAGAGGTGCAATTCAAGCGAATAACGCAACTAGGTGAGACTCCAAAAGGGTAAGGAAGATGATTTCTTCCACAGACTGGGTTACACCTTGAAGATGCATCGACTGAGACTAATGAGGTAACCAAAAAGATGACAGTATAAGCTGCTTCGAAGATCATGTTTCGATTACATAAGCCTTGAAGAAAGAAGCTGAAAGAACCCACCTGGAAGAGTTGAGAGATAGAGACGAAGAAAGGAGGTTTCTTCAAATAATTTTAATGGAGTGTTGATTGTGACTGGCGAGGAATAGAACATGTGAGGAGATTCTTCTTATCATACTTCTTTTAATACCGCCAAACCACATTGAATGACCATAACACCATTTTATCAACTTCAGTCTCTTTTTTTGGAAATTTTCCAGGTTTCTTGTTCAAGGCGTTCGAGCTAAATCATATGTAATAATGGTGGTTGCTTCTTCTGTCAGAGCGTCCTTACCCTTCTTAGTATTTCTTCTTCCAATCCAAGTCTTGTGCAGGTTAAAGGAGATATGTAATTCAGGCTAAAGTGATGGGTTGTTGGGAAATGCGTGGTTTTAGGTGAAGATTAGGTGGAGTTATATTTTTGCGTATTGTCTGTAGAATCCAAAAATAAAAGGAATGTAATTAAAAGAAATGATTATAAAACTTAACCCATTTATCCTATATAATCGATAAAAATCTTGAGTCAATTAATATTTTGATTCGGTTTTTAACTTTTTGATTTTATTTATTTTAATAACTTTTATTATTACAAGATAATCAATTTATTAATTAATCGGTCAATTTTTATAAATTAATTAATTTTTATATTAAAATAAACTAATTAATTTTTATTTAATAATTACACTTCAAATTCTTCTATTCCAAAAAATAGCCTTCTCTAATCATATTCAAACTTTTCAATTTTATTCAAATTTTGACTAACAATATAATATATGTTTAAACTTTTAATTCTTAAACATCTTGTTTTATCAGTTTAACTTTCAATTTAACTTTTAAAATAATGGTTAAAAGTAAAATTAGTCAAAGCAAGATGTAAAGATGATTGTAATGAGCAATTAAGTCTTCCCTTGCTTTGTGACTTTAATAGGAACTTAGTAATTTTAAGAGATTGTTTTATCAGTCAGAGGTGTTGCTTGTTGGGTCTTTTGTTGAGGGCGTTGTTCATTGAACTCTCCCGTTGAAGGTGTTGCTTGCTAGGTTCTTCATTACACGAGAGGTGTTACTTACCAGATTCCTTAGAAAGGGTTTCCGTCGTACTCCAAAAAATAATTTTATTTTATTCTTCATGGAGTTATCAACGGTTACATTAAACTATTATGACAATAGATATTAGATTTTAACTTGTCGTTTTCAATTTTCAGTTGTCGTTTTGACCCTATGGTTTGTCTTAATTGAAGTATGGGGATCGGATTAATAAAATACGACTTGACGTGGGCCTGTAGACAACCACTTCTCGGTTTACTAATCTCCACTGTCCAATCTATTGTTTAAATGAAGAATATTAGCAAAGTAATGAATTTAACGGACTGAAAAACAAAATTTGATTACAACGACTGAACATTTTAAGTATCAGCAGATTTAGCCCTTCAACTATTACAAAATGTAAAATAAGCCTTTTAATTTAGGCACAGTTTAAACTTATGTGGACATTTAGTACAAATCAAAATCTTTGCATATATAAGATGATCTTAATGGGAAAATAGTTAATTTATAGCAAGTAGTGTGTTTCAAAGTAAACAATCATTTTTGCCTTGTCAAAGTATGTTGTATTGATGAATCATAATTTTAATTTTAAAGTTAGTTGTAACTTGACTATAAATCGGACAGGGTTTGAGCCTATCTAAGCTTGAATCTTACTTAAAATTACGTTTTTTAAATTTGAGTTTGACTTAAAATCTGATTGAATCTAAAATTTTAAGTCTGAACTTGAGCCCAAGCTCAATCAAGTTTGAATGACGCGATCAATCAAGCTTTGTCATACTCGGTTAAATATACATTTGATGTAACCTTACATGCATGCATCAAAGTATCTTTGCTTTGATGGTATCTTTTTTCACTCTGATGTAATCTTACATGCATCAATTTTATGTTTCTTTTTCTTGGTTAAAAGGAGACTTTAAGACTTGTAACTTTCTTTCAAAGCTGAAACTGTATTTACACAGTGAATGATTAAGAAGCAAATGAAAGTAACCAGTTGAGCTAACTAGCTATGCTATTCAACTAGACTAGCCAACCAATATCTACAACTTGGACAACAAAGAGCACAAACGTCAGTAGCCAACTGTGAAGTCTTAGGATTGACAAAAGGGTTCATGGTCATTCAAATCCAAAGTTAAAAGACAAAATTTAATTAAACTTACATTAAATTTGATTATAAACTTAAAATCAAGTTCGATACATCTAAACCGACTCGAGTTCATCCGAATTGATCTTAAATTGAACTCGAGTTTATCCGAATTGATCTCAAATTCAGTTTATAAAAACTTCGGCCTACTTCATTATTATAACTTTGTCAAAAATAAAATAGTTAAGTGGGAAACCTTACAACTTAATGTAAAGGACGTGTTTTCCTAGGGGTCGCCAGGAGACCGGAAGAGTCAATACTGAAAGTGACGAATGAACTAAAACAAACATCATCGGTTGAGGCATGCAACACGCGTCGTGTTTCAGGTGGGATGGTCCTGCTAAGATAATGCTCATTGGCCATTTTATAGTCAAGCCTATTTCAGTTGCAGTCTCCTCATGTCGGGTCACAATTGGATATTCCTTCTAGTTTTATCGTTTTAAAGCTATCTTTGCTTACAATGTACTTTGTCAATTCTAGGCAGCCAACAAATTCACGAAAAAACAAAAGCTTACGTTCCCACATGTTATCACTAAATCAAAAGGTTAAACGGCATATAGCTCCTATATAAATTTATTAAATTCAATTTAAATAAATAAATCTCACTGTAATAAGCAGAACAATTAGAGACGAACTTTAACGTCGCTAAAGAACAAAAAATCGTTGCAAATACTCATGTGTGACGAAAATATATCGTCGTCCAAATCGTAGCTGAATCCCAGTAGATAAACAACATCCCCGACGTTTTCTTAAAGTCGTCGCTAATAAGTTTTTTTGACACAAACAGTTCGTCGCTAAAAATTATAACTGAGGATATTTAAAAACGTGGTGCATAGCTATATGCGATGTTTACTTTCTGTAGATAAAAATTTTTAGCAACGAAAGACTATTTGTAAGTAATTGTTTTTAATGGCGATTAATTTTAGTAGCAGAACAATTTTAGCTACTAAGTTCCTATTGTAAGGAAATATTTTTGAAGACGTTTTGCAAACGTAGGTAAATGATGAATTAGATTTTGATAGCTAATAAGTTTTTGTGACGATTTTATTTTTGGTAACAAAACACTGTTAACTACTATTATGTTGTTATAGCGAAAGACTTTTAATTATTATTATAAATGTAAAAAATGAATTTATTTTGAATTTATTACAATTTTAAGACAGTTTAAAATATTAATATTATTCATTTTATAATTAATGTCAATGACATAATTTTTAAATAATAATAAATTGAAATAAAATAAAATATAAAATTGAATGCAATTTATATAAAAGATACCAAGTCATTAAGTACAAGTTTGATTGCATCGTATTTCTGTTTAAAATATGCAGCAATTTATTCAACACTAGATCACGTTTTATTTAAAAATTAAAACTATGCAACAAATAGTGGATTAATTTCAATATTAACTAAAATCTTCTTAATTCTTTCTCTATTTCTATATTTTATGTTCGAACACAAAGAAAATGGAAATAAACTGGATAAAGAAGAAAAACCCTATACTGAACCAATTCCGACACTATCATTAAAAATCGAATATCTAGGACACAATAAATGAATTTCAATGAAATACCCTTATATAGTTTGTGCTGAAAATCAGTGATTTGCCAATATCATATGAAACAATATTATTTCTATTAAATGACTAAGGCCAATTAGTCAGCTAAAGAAAAAGATAGACAAGTTAATTACAAAAAGTGGGTATAATTAGTCGAGATGATTTATGCTTTGCTACTTATTATACAAGTATGCAAATGGTCAAATTCGTGATTCGAAGCATTTCAATGGTCACGTTATCATCAACTTCTCTTTTTCTTTAAAAGGAGGAATGAAATGGGAATTTGAATAAACACAAAAACTACACTAACTTCCCTTGCTGCCCTAAAAGAAAATAAAGGAAATAAAATCACTTCTCATAAAATCAGAAAAAGCTTCCTTTGTTGTGGTGTTTGAACTTCTCTTTAAATATTTGAATTTTGGTCCGATGTATTATGATTCCTATAGAAGGCGATGATATTCAACCAAGAGCCATTAGGATCATTTGGTGGTCGTTTTCAAGTTCCACATTCACCGGTTTGGGTTAAGCCATGGATTCCTTCTCTAAAGGGTTCTATTCTTTTACCGATTTATATTCAATCATGTACGTGGTCACGCACTACCTTTTATCAATTTTGGTATGTAGTACACTTTAGTAAAAATGAATCTTCTAAGATACCCATCATCTTACAATTGAAATTAATAACATATGAGTACATTGATAACATTAACATTAGAGTGATATACGAACTTATGCAATAGAAACAAAATTGTTACTAATATTTTATAGGCCCTGAATAAGAAAAAAAAAATCTCTATTTTATTTCATTTTGTTTTTTATGAATGTCAAGAGTAATTTTCGTAAAGAATAAAAATGAGGCAAAATAAGAATAGGCCAAGAGTGAGCTCTAAACAAGTATCCTTCTTGACCTTGTGAAGCAGGGACTTGCATATAAATGTTTATTATTTGAAAATTGAGGTTCTGAAAAAATTTAAAAAAAAAAACCATAAGCAAGAACTTGACAAGTGTAAGGTCCCATTTCAATTTTAAGGTAGGAATAACAAAATATCATAACTATATATAGTGTAAGATGCTTGGTTGAACTTGGTAATGCAACCTGCCTGCATATGACTCGATCAAATGTCACATCCACTTACTTTTTACATGTTACTATCTAAATTTAAATAAAAAAGTAAATTTAGTAAAATTATTAATAACCAAAAATTGAGAAAGTGTAGAACACAAGCCAATAATAGTAATTAGAAAGCAACCAACCAAACTACCATACCACTAAATGTTTTTGGTTTAAAACAGAAGAGGAGTCGAACACAATCTCCATTTGCATTTTGCATTTTGCATTTTGCAAGGCAACCTTATAAACTATAAACAATAAACTTAGAGCGGGGACACGTGGCAAAAGCCCATGTCCCCGACGTCCTTTTAGTTTAATTTCATAACCTCTGCAGGCTGAGGCCAGTTTGTCATTCTCTCAGTCGATTTCACCTCTACGATATATTCTCTCTTCTTAATTCTTCCAAATTGATAATCTTTCTGCAGGAAAATTAAGGGTGGTGACTTGTTAATTGGAATGCGAGACGAAGGAGGAAGGATTGGCACCATGTTTGTGAACACGGGTAATGGCTTATCCAAATCCAAACACAACAACGCGACGCATTCCGATCCCAATCTTTCATCCACAACTCATGAAGATGATTTTAATATCCGTAGCAGTAGTGCCTCCGCAAGTCCTGGAATGTTTGAGCATAACAGGCTTAGCTGCGAAGGGTCTCCAATGACTATGTCCCCATGGAACCAAACCTGTACTCCTTTTACCAAAACTTCATGGAGTACTGCTTCTATGGAGGACAGCTTTCCTCAGAATGCACTCATTGGCTCGCTTGTTCGTGAAGAGGGTCACATTTACTCGCTCGCTGCTACAAAAGATCTTCTCTACACGGGCTCTGACAGCAAAAACATTCGTGTCTGGAAAGATCTGAAAGAGTTCTCTGGTTTCAAGTCTAGCAGTGGGTTGGTGAAGGCTATAATAATCTCCGGTGAGAAGATTTTCACAGGTCATCAGGACGGCAATATAAGAGTTTGGAAGGTGTCTGCTAAGACTCCAAACGTACACAAAAGACACGGTACGTTACCAACGTTAAAAGACATCTTCAAGAGTTCAATGAAACCAAGCAATTACGTCCACGTTCGGAATCGCCGCACCGCTCTCTGGATCAAACATTCCGATGCTATCTCGTGCTTAAGCCTAAACGACGACAAGACCCTCTTGTACTCCGCTTCCTGGGACAGAACCTTCAAGGTCTGGAGAATCTCCGACTCAAAATGCCTGGAATCCGTACATGCGCACGACGATGCCGTCAACTCCGTCGTAGCAACCGTCGAAGGGCTGGTATTCACCGGCTCAGCTGACGGAACCGTGAAGGTGTGGAAGCGAGAGCCGCAAGGCAAAAGGACAAAACATTCCCTCGCTCAAACGTTGTTGCAGCAAGACTGTGCCGTGACGGCGTTGGCAGTTACGCCCAACGGTTCAGTAGTTTACAGTGGGTCCAGTGACGGCGTGCTGAATTATTGGGAACGCGAGAAACAACAGCTGTCTCACGGCGGGACCCTCAACGGACACAAATTGGCGGTTCTGTGTCTCGCTGCGTCAGGGAGTTTAGTGTTCAGCGGATCAGCGGATAAAAACATCTGCGTGTGGAGAAGGGACGGTACAGTACACACTCAATTGTCTGTGCTGACGGGGCACACTGGGCCCGTCAAGTGTCTGGCTGTGGAGGAGGATCGTGAGCCGTCCAAATTTGGTGATAAACGGTGGATGTTGTATAGTGGGAGTCTTGATAAGTCTGTGAAGGTGTGGAGTGTGTCTGAGATGGCACCTGATGTTAATAAAATGGCCATGATGATGCCGTCTGACGTGGAATCCAGGCCGACCGATGGGAGTAGCACTAACCGGAGGTTCTAGACTTCTGATTCCAGCAACACGGTGGAGATCAGTTTCTAAGAGAATGATGATGCCACGTGTGTAAATAGGAATAATGGGTTTTTCCTTATGTTGTCTGTAAAGTCTATTGGGTAATCGACACGTGGATAGAGATTCTGTTGGAGTTGATGTGTAGGCTTGGTGATGGTTTGTAAATTTTCCAGTTGCCTTAAACTCGCTTTAGATTGGAATGGAATGCATAATTAAAATCACACTTGGTAAAAATTTAAGGGCCCTTTGGATTGGAATGAAATGCATAATTAAACTCAATTTTGGAACCAAACTTATAAGACCTAAGTCATAGTCATCCTTAATGGCAGTTAAATTATGCTTAATCCATGCCTAAAGAAATTCCTTAGAATACCATATTGTCTGATTGGAGCTAAAAATATTTTAAAAAGCACTTCATTCCCTGGGAAAATAGAACAGAAACAGAGTTCATTCTATCATCCTTTACTTTCTGCACAGCAGCCAGTCTTTGTTGAAGCATATTTTCTCAGCACTGAACATGCAAAAAGCCTGAACTTAAACACCAATCAAACTAAAGAAAGAGGAAAAGATATATCGAGGGATACTATTTATTTCCATTTTCACTAAATTCAATTCACATTTCCGTTTCTCGCAAGTTTTAACATAAAGAAGTTGTTCCAATCAAGGATGAAGTCTGCCCGACATCGGCTTTGTGACATCACAAACTGCAAATGACAGAAGTATATATCTGAAAAGAATCACTTCATCACTGTACATGTATAACAAAGAAAATTATAATTGTAGAGTACCAAATGTAGAAGAATCATATATCAGTGTGAAAGATTGCGCGTGTGGCTCCTCCTTGGTTGAGATTGTTTTTGTGAGCTGAGACCACGTAAATGCCCACTTCTATTACCAATTGAATTCAAGTCCAAGCCCAAAGGAGCCAGGTTTCCTCCTTCAAGTATCCCGAGGACCTGAAAAAAGAAATCATCATTGCAGCTCTTCAGAGAAAAATAACTCTTGAAATTGATAAAAGATATTAACATTTCAAGGAAACAGTTGAATGAAATATGTGCATGTGGAATCAATCCGGAAGTCATTGGTAATGTAACAAACCTTTGACATTGGAGGTCTAGACTCTGGATCTCGACAGAGGCACAAAACAGCAGCTTGGCTCATAGCCTGTATTTGATAGGCATATTCTTGGAGTGGTTTTGATAGTAAGCAAGGATCCAGTAATTGATATAGGTCTGACAAGGCATGGCTTGGTTCTAATCTAGCTAACGTGTGAAACCATTCGGATAAGAAATGCTGCTTCTTGTAGAGTTGCAACTCATTAATTCTTCGACCTGTCATTAGCTCTAACAAAACCACTCCATATGCATATACGTCAACTTTCTCGGTGATGATTCCACCATCTACATACTCTGGTGCAAGATACCTGGTGTGAGAAATTGTAGCAGAGTTTATAAGTGAACTGCACTTTCTATCTGATTTGAATGATATTTAACAGGTGCTTGTGCTAAAACTTAAGAAGAAAATCAGCTAGACAGAGTCAGCAAATGACAAAATCATTTTCAGACAATGAGAACAAAGCAGGACTTGTTACCCAGAAGTCCCAATAACGCGGTATTCAGTACTGATATTCCATTCTGACTTCCACCTGACAAGCCCAAAATCAGCCACCTAAAACAAAATCTAGTATCAGTGGCCTGTGAAAAGTGGAACAATAAAGAATGGTGCACCGCAAACTGACGCAAGCAAGATAAAAGCAGTATTCTCTTCAGGTTAGTGCTTCTACTTAAAAAAAAAACACCAACCCTTATTTTGAGTAAGTACTTAACTTTTCTATTGGTCAGCACTTTAAACTAAGAACTTACATAAAGATCACAAAATTACTTTTGAAGAAGGTTAGCAAAGCTGAATGAAGCAAAACTAAGGCTTCTAGGAAGAACTGAAATCTAAAAATCAATTTAGAATACCAGAGGTTCAAAATCATGAGTGACGAGTATGTTGTTAGGCCTCATGTCTCTGTGGACTAAACAACCGACTCTGCAATCTTCATGAAGGTATCGTAAACCTCTTGCTGCCCCAATAGCTATTCTCATGCGAGATGGCCAATCTAAGCACCCTCTTTTGATTCCTGTTAATCAGAGAAGTGCACTAAGCTAAAAGGTTCGAAGATCCGATGAATAATACTGGGAATCAGGTATTTGAAATAATCTATCATAAACAGCATATGCTGATAATTGATTGCGCAAGGCATGAGGGAAAAGAATCAATAGTACCATGCAAATGAAAGTCTAAAGACCCATTGCATATATACTCGTAAACCAATATTCTCTTCTTGCCAGCAATACAAAAACCAATTAGCAACACAACATTCCTGTGCTGTGCACAGCTCAATACCCTGACTTCCCTACAGAATTCAGCATCAGCTTGGGAACCACCAGACTTCAATAGCTTTACTGCAACGACCTGCCCATCCCTCAACATTCCTTTGTAAACATTTCCAAAACCGCCTTTAGCCAAGAATCTAGCATCTGAAAATCCATCTGTAGCATCTTTTAGCTCCTCATAAGTGAATTCTCTGGGAGGTTTGCCGAAAGATGGTGCCTTGTGCTGACATATTGTGCATAGAGGAGGTGGCGTTGATTTAGTTCTGCTTATTGAAACTGTGGTTCTGACACCTGAGCTGACAGTGCCTATTTTATCATTCCTCTCATTGGGATCGAGTCCACCCTTAATATCCTGATCATATTGCATAAACTTATCAAGAAGAGTCCTAGAAGTAGTGAATCTTGCTTCGTCATTGTTTCTGTGCTTCTTGGATAGCGGGGTCTTTTTATCAACTATGTGGTTCTGAGCAATCCAGAAAACACTCTTCTGATTATTAGCTGAAGACATAACTGCATTTGTCGCTGAAGAAATAAGACTTGCCCTTTCAGAGTCTAAGGTTGTATGCGGGCCTTCATATTCAGAACCATCTTTTCCTAAACTGTATTTTCCTTTATTAGGTCCTTCGAAAAGAGGATTTTGCTCGTATACAAGAATGAGTGGCAGAGGGGAATCAGAACTTGATAATGAACTTCCCAAACTTCTTGAGCTGGAATAACCTGGCTCTTCAGGGCTGCTCACTGGAGTGGAATGCTTCATCCTGTGCTCTTTGATCATGTTGATATCCTTCTCTGGTGAAGGTGCAGCAGAATAGTATGGAGTTTGGACTTCATCTGAGCATCCCAAATTAAGCCTAAGGATTTTTGGTTGAGAACCTTTCATTACCATTATATTGCAATGCAATTCCTCTAAGCAATGCTTTAGCTCCTGTTTTAATTTTCTGTTGGAAATAAAAATCACAAATTGGTTAACAAAACAAATCAAGAATGTCTCGAAGGTCTGCTAAAAGTTAAAACAGAAAATGATCAAACTATTAAATTTAATCGACATGTCAGCCAAGTTTAACTAGAATTTTTAACTTGTACAAGACATTATACACACTCTTAAACAACTAGATAAAATCATAAGTAATGATAACGTATAGACAGCAAAGAATTTTACAAACAAGACAAGTTTCTATTGAAGAAGCCCAGCTAGCTTAGAAACCACCTTCTTCATCAAGTAAGTTTTCAAAGTGGAAAAGAAGATATGGAGAAAATGACCAACCAATTCTGTCACTCTGGTTTAGAAATAAGAAATAATACTTTTTTAGTTGTAATTACTTGTCCACGACAACCCAGTTGGCTCTGTTGCGCTTTGCTTCCACTGCCACAGCGCTTCCAGTTGTACCGGACACCACCTTGACCCTCACTCCAACCTACACTAACAGCCATCTTGATTAGTTTTCATAAAAGGAAGCTGATGCCGTGAATTATATCAGATTAGAGCTCACATGCACCTAATAGTAAGATGAACAGGGGACCTCATTCTATACAAGAAATCAAAATGCATTAAATTCTCCCAGGTCATTGGTGTGCTAGTGCAGTAGTATCAGTAGAAGCCCGCAATAAATCTTTTATCTTCTCTAAATACTAACAATTGATTACCATTTTCCATTGTTACTCAACTCTCAATCACTTCAAAACACAATTCCTGCAGAAGTTCGGAAAGAATTCCATACTGATAGGAATTGCATGGATTATTTAATCATTATCATCTTTACTGAAATGAGAATCAATACGATATTCATTTTCATTAAAAACTCATGACTCATGTCGTTTTCCAATCCTCACATGCAGTGTACAAAAACTCCATTAAAAAGTATGGTGTCGTGGGGTTCCAGTGCACGTAGCCACCGGCAATTTGCTACTAAACTATTAGCAATAATGCAATCATAGCATAAAATCACAGTGCAAGATTCCCAGGTTGTCCCCAATTATATTCAAAATTAAACATCTAAAAGCACGTCATTCCTATCATTGATCAAATTTGTTTGTATCTGATAAAAAGACCTCATGAGATGTTGGCATCCGTGAACCTTCTAAACACTGACATCCGTATCAAATTACTATAATCATCATCACATCATTATTACTTGTCCTATTCGCATTCAGCTCCTTCTTAACGACTACAGTAGCAACTAAATAATCATCTAACACGTCAAAACATTTTCAGAGGAAGAAAAGGATTCAGGTAGCGGGTGAATTGGTAACTAAATCTTGCTTACCTCAATTTGATTATGAAACTGAAGCACCATCCTAGAGCAAGACTCGGAGATCTCACAAACGGGATCGGGCAGTCTCTCCCGTTGAACCATCGCGCAATCACCCGCCAACCTCGGAAATCCCCAGAATCTCTTACCTAGACAACTTAAAACGTACGTTTCATATTACATGTGTTTTTACATCAACGTGGTAAAAAAACAAAAGTATAAGAAAAATCATATCAAGATCGGAAACCAACTGAACTACCGCTTCTTTCCTCGGAGAAGACCGCGAGCAGAGTTATGCAGTCTCCGGGATGGACGATGTGAGTGAGGGCCCAAGCTAACGCAGTGTTGGAGATCACCTTCTCTGCTTTCACCGCCACCACCACTTTATCAGCCACCGCCTGATCGGCACGTTGACGGATATTGTCTCCGATTCGCGGTGGGAACATCGCAATTAGAGACCTCGCTCGGATAGTAGAATTCAGACGGTGAATTTGGCTCTCCTGCATTTATATATGTACGCGGTCTCTTAAAACGGTCTCAGAGGGCATTTTCGGAAATTGAAACCAAAGTCAGTGAAGATTAGTGTGAACTCAAAGATACAGTTCAGAAATCTCTTATCTTTACATTTCTCGATCTCATTAATGAGAGAAAAAGATAGGTTTATAATAAAACGGACTATACCTTAAGGAAAATAAAATGACGACAATGTCCCTGCATGCACGGAAGTTCTCCATGGGCCAGTGTGCGGTTGGACGGTGGCTACAGAAAACGATTGATTTTACATATGACAGCCATTGCCATGCAACTATCAACGACAGGATTTAATTATCCGGATTGGGATCTACAAGATCAGACCTTTCCATGGCTATAATTTTACTACGCTAAAGAGACAACCTGATTGGGTTTCCTCTCCGGACTCGGAATCTGACAGGCATGTTATGTCCATGGCAAGCCTGGAAACAGGTCTTGTGCAAAATTTCAGGACTTGCAATTGCTTTTATTTGAGAGGAGTCTGAATAAATTATTTAAGTGATTCATTAATGGGACCAGTTTCAGGAACATGCCAAATGAATTTTTTTACAAGAGTTTGCGTGACGTTGCAGAGAAATGATAAGTATTTATGGTTGTGATTGGCAGGAAAAAGCTTCGGATGACGATGACCAATCCCCGGATCGAGTATGCCGGGGAGCCAACTTTGTGGGATAACTAGTGTCACGTATATGCCATGATTATGCTAATGACTGTCAGAAGTCAGAACCTATAGCCACTAGGAAATGTAAACTGTTGATGTGAGGTTTATGGGTTGAAATGACTTGCCTCTGTGCATGGCCCGAAATTATGTCTTTGGGCTTGGACTTGCTCGATTAAGTGTGATAAATTTTATTTTTTAAATTTAAAAAATGATATCATTTTATATATAAAAAATTTAGATTTAAAAATCTGACCAAACTTTAATTAGTGACGACTCAATTAGTGGAGCTCAAACTTCCATAAACTTTAATTTAATTTAAATTGAAAAATTAGAAATTGATTGACCCATAAAAATTACAAATACAAACAAATATTTAATTTAATTTTATCTATTAAAAATTTACTTTAAAAAATTAATTTGAAAATTATATAAATTATTTTCAAATTAATTTATGTACGGTTGTATTGAAAAGCCCAAGACCAAGCTTACAGGCATACAATACCAAATTATGGGGTTTCACTAGAAAGTCTACGTACATCAGCCACGTCACGTGTGGAAGGGTCTTCTCGTTAGCTTTTGGTTCAGGAAAACGTTGGATCAAATGCTGTGCCAGTGCAGCCTCCCAGTAAGATCACAGCATTTATCACTGGGCTTGGCAGTTAGCCACATCGAGTTCACACTTCCAGTTCGGGTAACTTCTATTTTTCAGCTTTAATTTTTAGTTTTAATTTTTTATTTTTAGTTCCTATTTTTTAAATAATTTGTAATTTGTAAAATATCAACAATATGTACATTCAAAATATAAATTTTTAATGTCAATTTAATCTATAACAGATCAATAATTTATTAATTTATATAATGTATTTACAAATCAATAAACATATATTTACCTACTTAATAATTTATTACTTATATTTTATCATTACAATGAATTAAATACAAAATATTTGATGAAAAATTCCTGTTCAATTATAATAATTACAAATTGGTAATTAATTATTAATTAAATGTAATAAAAGCTATAAGTGATATTTGCATTTTAATAAAATTCAAATAATATTTTTAAAATATTATATTTAATTATACATATTCGCAATTATATTAAGCAATTAATTTATGATTTAAATTATACCAATGATTTATATAAAAGTTTATGATATATAAAAGCATTATTTTATTAATTCTTGAAAATCAATAGTTTGTCCTATTAGCCCAAATAAAAAAATAAAAATTATTAATTAGTCATACAGATTCACATGACACATTTTAATTTTTATAACTCCTGCTTCATAATCTACCAAGCCCCTACCGACCAGCACTCCAGATTAAATTCCCTGTCAACTTAGCCGTAAAGGTGATATGGAAGCCTTGGCTCAATGAGAACGTGAAGAGGAGTAGCTTTCGGGTTAGTTAGCCCAATATTCTCCGTCATATTGACCGGCTCACCGGAATTTGTTGCAATATCAAAGCTTTGTGGTAGCTTAGCTAATGCCAGTTGCAGAACCCGAAGCGCAAAAGACAATCCAGGGCACATTCTTCGACCACTCCCAAATGGTATATACTCAAAACTCTGACCACGAACATCTACATGCTTGTGAGTTGTTAAAAACCTTTCTGGTTGGAAGTCATGAGGATTAGACCACACACGAGGGTCCCGATGAATCTTCCCAATATTAACCAGAAGTCTGGTTCCTGCCGGAATATGGTAGCCACCTACTGTGCAGTCTTCCACGGACTCATGAGGTAAAGAGAGGGGACCTGGTGGGTATAAGCGCAACGTTTCCTTGATTACGGCTTGGAGATAAGACCATGTTCTTCAGGTCTCCTTCTTCTACTTGTCGTTCTTTGCCAGAATACATGTCCACTTCTTCTCTGGCCTTTTTTAAAGCTGAAGGATGGTTAAGAAGTAAAGACAAGGCCCATGTGAGTGCGGCAGATGTTGTATCTGAACCTGCTAATATAAGACCCTGTGCAGTTTGTTTCAAGGATTAGAACTCACGTAACTTGCCAAGAACAGAAGTAATTTGAGTGCTTTTGCTTTGACTAAAGAAAATAGAAGCAAAACGAAATTACATTTATATACAAAAGAAGTAATTTGACTGCTTTTGCCTTTTTTTTTAAGCATTACAATATATGATGGATATCATTTATTAATCAGAATAACTTAATATAATTTTTATATTCTATATAATTAATATGTAAATTTATTTAATTATATAAATATTCATACTTTTTATTTTTAATCATAATGAAAATTAACTAATTTAAGAATAACTAATAGTATAATTAAAAAATAAAAAATAAAATTATAAAACCAAATATATTTTGTTTTACTCTTTTGTTACAGATCTTATTAGAACAGATTTTTTTTTCAGTTTTTTAATTACAAATAAGTTTTTTATTATTAAATAATATAAATAAAAACTATAAACAAAACCACAACAAAAAACATAAATAAAAAATTTGTTAACTTACTAGTAATTGTACTAACAAGATAGTTTTTCAATAATAACAATTATTAATAATTTATTTTAATTTCATAGCAAGTAATTTAAAAATTAAATATATTATAATCATGAGATTAACCATACCAACATAAATTATTGTTATATTGTACATTTAAAAAAGTATCTTATACTTAAAAATAAGTCAAATATAGTTTTAAAAAATTCACCTATGAATAGTTGTTATAAATTGAACAAACAATGCATTGGCAGATACCAGACAAGTCGCTTTGTTGACCGTATCAGGGTTTCGACCTGGACAAGCACCTGAATCCTGAAGACGATTGAGCATCAAACCCATGAAGTCTACTTCACCGTTGACGCCGGTAGCAGCACTTGGTTTATGCTCTTTTAACCATTCGTTGGCAAAAATGTCAAGTTCTTGTGCAATTCTTTTCATTTTCTTCCCATGGCTCCCAAATTTTATCCTTAAAATTTATTTTATATTTAATTATTAAAAATAAAAAGTTAAATTAAAATGAAGTTAAAGTTATTTTTATTTTTTTTAACGAAATTAAAAATTAAAATGAAATTAAATAATTCCCAAAAATCAAAACGTTAAACTTAATTAGGGATGATAATTAATTTGTAGGATAAAATAAGCAAGATAATGATGAAAAATAAAATCTTAAAAGAGGGAGAGATAATTGATATTTAGACATAGCAATCTAAATTTTATCATATGAATTTATTAATATTTATAATAATTAGATAATTTTTTAAGTTTTCATCAAATCATTTATCTTATTTGTGTTCTATTAAATTTTATCTATATATTTATATGAAATTCACGTAACGAACAGAACATAATAGTCATGATAAAAAAAAAAAAAAGGGTAACATTCCTTAAGCAACTCTTTTCATTTCCCACCTCAATTATGGTAGAGCATTAGACACCACAAACCTCCTAATCATCTCAACGTGCCGCCTCAAGGCTTTCAATGTTTGACGGCTAGCCTGTTTACGTTCTTCTTCTGATTTCCCGACGATAATCTTTAAAATCACATTCATGATCAAGTCCGCACACCATCTTGTCATGCCTGCAGCCACTTTGTCGGATTCTTGTGCATCCGATAACATGGGTAAAATGTTTCATACTTTAAATATCTATCTTAAGGTCTTTTATCTTTTTATCTTATATTATATTTATGCAGGATTAGGAGTTAATTTGAATATAAATGTCATCTCTAAAGAAAAACTCTTTGAAAACATGACAGAAGTCAGGGGATGGAATATTGAATTGTGATTTTTAGGAAAGCTCTCTTTAAAAACCCAACTAATAGTTTTTTTTCTTATTTTTATATACGCCTTATTTAGTAAATGAATTATCAGTTATTTTTTAAGAAATTAAAAGATCATATCGAATTGCTGATAATCATGTTTGATAATTAACTGATTAGTTGACAGATTGAATCTAATCCACTATTTTTTAAAATGCTCGTATGAGGAACGTTTTGCTCTAACGGTTGAGAACTTAAGGGACAAAAAGATGATTGTGCCCAATAATTATTACAAATTACTCAAGTTGTCATTAATAATTTCACTGATACTACGGTAATTGAGGAGATGAGAGAGAAAGAGAGATAGAGATATATAAGCATAAAACATGAATTCAATTTTTTTTCGAAGTTGAGAAAGTACTTTGGTTTAAACAAAAATTAAACCAAGTTGGAATTTTTTATTTAATGAAATTTTGTGCTTCATATCGGTATAACTAGTTTTGAAAATCATTCGGATTTTAATTAAATAAAATGAGTATAATTGGATTTGGTATTATAAAGTACAAAAATTGCTACCAAATTATTTTACACTAATCAAAATTTTCTATAATATTAGATTCAAATATTGGGTTTGATAGGAAAGTTTCAAGTTGTATTTATTGTACTTATCAATACTTAGATTAAGTTTTGTAATTAAGAAGAATTAAATCATTAAATTAAAAAATATTTTTATTTTTAAATATTTTTAAATATAAAAATGTTTCTACAAATAATTATTATGTCTAAAAGATTATTTTGATGTTAATTTTAATTGATAAAATTATTTAAAAACTTTAGTTTTAGTTATAAGATAAGACCAGTTTTATTAAAGGATTACATTTTCATATAATTAAGAATAAGTTTTATGCTCATTAACTACTATATTTTTTCATATTAGTTTTTAACATTAATTTAAATAATTATTTTTTATTTTCAACATAGGCAAACTAATTGACTAAAGCAAATTAAAACGTAAGCATAAATTTGAGATTAAATCAATAAATTTCAATTCTATTTCAAAAGTGTAATTGTTTTGTCGGAATACATTCATGATGAAATAAAAAAAGAACTTTTAAAAGGATTTCAATTGATTTTTTAAATGTATATTAAGAAAAATCAAATGACGTTTATTAAATTCATTTATTAATCTTAAAAATTCAATCAATTGTTGTCCATTAGCAACATTTAAGCAAACAAGTTAAATTTACATTCCTCGTGTAGAGTTTTTTCTTTTTTTGCGAATCCAACACCACAATTCTAAGAAATGAATTCCCATGTTATTTTCAAACAATAAATTAATGTTTTCACATAAAATTTAAAAATTATTAGTTCCAAGTTATTAGTATATATTAAAGTTAATTTTTGCAGAAAATATTAACATAATCAACTAAATCCACATAAGTTGATGCCAAATAATAGACACAATAAACATTTGCAAGGAGCCATGCATGACTTCCTATCTATGAGGAGAACTATGGACTAAGAAATTATTGAATGATCATAAAAAACGGTATTTTAATATATTTAGGATGAATTAAAATATATTCTGTCAATTATGGCTAAATTTGAAAAATAATTATGATTTTGTGTCAATTATGCATAGTTTTAGAAACTATTTTTTTAAGTCATATCTTCATAAGTCATTTTACGCATAAACAGTTAATACTAAACAGTTGATTTTATCAAATATTAAAAAAAACTGATTTTATCTATTAGCCAAATCAACTATATTAATATGTTATCAAATTAACATATATAAATATTTTATCTTACTTCATCACATGAGTTATTTCATTTGTCAAGAGCTACTAAATAGTTTATTTTAATTAAATGTTTCTTGATATTTTAAACACTCTTTAAAAATATTTTAAAAGTTGTTTTAGTTATAATTACATTTAACAAATCAAGTTTGAGCATTTAAAATTGTTAAGATAATGTGTTTTGAGATGATTGGTCGATCAATAAAAATTAGTGATCACCAATATAAATTAAATGTGTAATTGAGCTAATTGTTAATACGTTAGCAAACCAATATGGTGATCGGGTTGACTAATATCCCTTAAGTGTGTATATTAATCGACCAATATATCCTAATACTTAACCAATGTGAAATAATTATTCAACATCAATGTAATTACGTCAAGGTCAACGTAATTAAAGTTTCTCTTCTTCAATAAAAAAGATTATAAAAGGTTTATCTTTGTCAAGATTATATGAAAATTATTTTTCACTTTAAAAGTAGAGTTATAGTTAAAATTACTAAAATTATTTTTCGTTTTAAAAGGAGATTATAATAAAATTTCAAGAAGAACATTAAGAGTAGATGTGGGCAAATATTATTTGTTAAACTGCTATAAATCGATTTATGTTTCTTTTTTCTTGCCTTTTTTACATTATTGCTTAAGTGTATGATGTAATTTATTATTTTACATCATATTTTTATCTTTTGTGAATTGTGTTCTTTAACATACTAAGTTAATCAATATTCTGTTTAAAATTTATTAACTCTTAATTCACCTCTTTTTTGAGTGTCGTTAGGTCCTAAAAAAATAAAATTATTTTTAATTTTGTAACGAGTTATAAAAATATATTTTATATTAACAATTGCTTTAAAAAGTTATTTATGAAAATAATTTTTAAATATCAATTAGTTAATTATAAATAACAACATTATTATAATGATTAAAAGATATTAATTAATTAATATTAGTTTACAAATAAAAACTTACATATTTTTACAAACATAATTATTTATTTAAAATTATTTACTAAGTTATTATCAATAATAAAAGTTAAATTAAACTGAGGTTAAGAATCAAAATATTTTTATTTTTTGTTTGAAGAAATATGAAAATTAAAATTAAGAAACGAAAAATTAAAAATTATAACTAGGAAATAAAAGTGAAAATAAATAACCCTTTAAAAGTTAAAACGCTAAATTTGAAATTAAGGGATGACAATTAATTTATAGGATAAAATAAACAAGATAAAAATGAAAAATAAAATCTAAAAGAACCAAAGGTGATTGAGGTTTAGTCATAATAATCTAAATTTCACCATATGAATTTATAAGTATGTATAATAATTATAATCTAACTTTTATTAATAGATATTCTGACTAGTAAACATGCTAATTAGTTAGTTTTTCAGTAAATTTTATTATTAATACTTTATTTTAATATAATAGTAATTAGTTTAAAAATAAAATATATTATGATTATCATATTAACCATACCGAGTATTTTATACCTGAAAATAAGTTAAATATAACTAAAAAGATGTCACCGATTAATATAACCTATGGAATAATTGTTGTAAAATGAACAAAAAAGAAAAAGGAATAACAGGAAAGACTGAGAAAAGGATGTGACAAATACCAGACGGACAAGTCGCTTTGTTGACAGAATCGGGACTTCAAACTGGAAACGCATCCGAATCCTGAAGAACATATTTAACATCAAAACGAAGAAGTACATTGTGAAGTAACTTATGGCAGTAAACACTTGATAAAGCTACCAGTCACTTGTCCTGCTTCTAGTTTTGTTAGAACCGTTTCTTTTTTGTTCCCGTAACTAGTACAATATTCGCACCTCAAATTCTTGTATACTTGATTACATGTGTAAGTTATTTCATATTTTAGATAGCTATCTTAACAGGGATGGCAATTTTTAACCTATGGGCTTAAATATAGTTGTTATCAATGGGTCGATTTATGGGCTAGGCTCAGACTTAGACAAACTCGAGGTCTAATTATTTTAAACAAAACAACATCGTTTTATTTAGAAGGGTTGGGCTTCAGGTAAACTTGGGTCTGGGTAATCCAGACCCTGATTTAATTAAAAAATAAATTATTTTAATTTTTAATTTTTAAAAAGTTATTTTAAAGAAATAAAATTTTTTCTCTAAGAACATTCCCCAGGCAACAACCAGACGTCTCAGTCAAGCATTATGCATTTCCAGCATCAATAATCTGGGAAAGTATCTGGGCGTGCCTTTGCTCCATGAGCGATCTACACGAAGCACCTATCAATATATTCTCGATACGGATCAGCAGAAACTAAGAGGCTGGCGTGCTAAGAATCTGTCATTAGCAGGCCGGGTCACTCTGACTCAGTCATTGATCTCAACTCTCCCTATTTTCACGATGCAAACAGTTCGCCTACCGAGAGGGGCTAAATACTTACCTTGCTCACTAAGATGGGGTGGGCACTACTTACCAAACCCAACGCCTTCTGGGTTCGAGCCTTACGGGCTAAATACCGCATGGGCCCGTTCTATATACCTCCTTCGATCGATAGACAAGGGACCTCGAGTCTCTAGAGGGGTATCTCGGCTAATTGGCGCTTCGTGTGCCAAAGCATCCGTTGGCAATTGGGCAACGGGCGTCATATATCATTCTGGACAGATAATTGGCTGATAGAGTGGGGTCCTCTTATTACGGTGGCAACCACCCCAGTCCCTGAAAACCTTCTGTTCACTAAAGTCGCAGATCTAATCAATGCAGATGGAACCTGGCAATGGAATTTATTCCAACCCTACCTCCTGATCACGGTTTGCATGGACATTGCAGCGACCTCCCTCAATCCCGTGAATCCCGGGGATGACACTATGAGATGGGCTCACACTGCACATGGGAAGGTTACGACGGCTTCCGCTTATGAGTTAATTAAAGGACATTCCCGGGATAGGTCTCCGGTTCTCTGGGACCTTATTTGGAAATGGCAGGGCCTCAGAGGATCTGCTCTTTTCTTTGGTTAATGACCAAGAACAAACTCCTGACTAATCAGCAACGGGTAGCACGTCATATTGCGACAGACAGCAGTTGCCACATTTGTGGCCAGGACGAGTCCACTCTTCACGCCATCAGGGATTGCCCGAGAGTGTGCGCCTTCTGGCGCACATTTCCTTCGGAAATAGTCACAGTGGAGTTTTTCTGACCGGACATGGAGAGCTGGGTACAATCCAATCTTCTGCAACAATCTGAGGATACGCACGGAGATTGGGCTACTCTTTTTGGTGTCGCCTATTGGATGCTTTGGCATTAGCACAACAAAAGTCTCATTGAAGCCGACTTTGTTTGGCCAGAGGATGGGATGAGAGCAGCAGTGAAGGAGTTTGTGAAATGGATAATCAAGGCGAGGACAGTCGAGAGTGGCGTTATTTCGGCTCAGAGTTTACCGACCGGTAGTCCAGTGGGGTGGTCTAAGCCACCGAAAAACTCGGTTAAGTTGAACACCGACGGAGTGGTCAAGCCGACATCGGTTGCGGCCGCAGCTGGTGGTTTAATTCGCGATTAGCACTGACAATGGTGTGGAGGGTTTCTACATCGAATTGAAAGAAGCTCGCCCTTTATGGCAGAACTCTGGGGGGTCCACTCGGGCCTCACCCTCGCTTGGGCAATGGGGTATCGCTGAATTTTGCTCGAAGTGGATTCCTTAGAAGTTCTTAACCTTCTCTCCTCTTCCATTACAGGTATTAACGATAATAATTTTTTGTTGGCAGGTACTTGCGGCTTACTCCTACGTGATTGGGAGGCGCAACTTCAACACGTACATCGAGAAGGGAACTAGTGTGCCGATACCCATAGCCGCCCTCACAAGTCCGGGCTTACACATCCTTCAGGAGCCTCCGATACCAGTTCTGGAATCCCTTCACAGGGACAAACACGGGGCGGTGTACCACTAAGCCAGGCGATAGATTTTTTTCTTAGGTTGTGATTTCCCTTGTAAGCAAAAAAAAAAAAGAAATTGGTGGGAGTTGACCTGTGGGTCAGTCCGTTGCTATCCTTATATCTTAAGGGATAATATATTCTAAAGTTTATAACCATTTAAGATTTTTTTTATTCAATACTTAAGTGTTTTAAAATTTCAATTAAGTGACAAAACTTTTATAATCTTAATAATTCAGTTTAGTATCTTGCTGATCTGGCTAACAAATTTCTATTATCCCACTTTCTTAAAAATATTTAGTTTTGATTCGATGTTATCTTGTATGCTAAATTCCTCTGTAAATTATTGTAACCTCATCACAACAAAGCAATGAAAAGAATTCACAGTTTATCTATTCAATAATGATATCAGAGTCTACAAGCTAATTTTCAGTTACTAAACACTTACCTCGCATTAATAAACATTACTTGCATTCATCCTCTTGGCCCTTAAATAACCCTAATTTTCTTGGTTCAAAATTTTCCTCCAATGTGCTGATGGACTCTACTAGTGGCCTAAATGGGACAACATCATTTTTTAGACCAATTTCCTCAACTAATGTTTTGCCTTGACGTCAAACCCAAGAAGTCTACTTCACCATTGACGTAGATAGCGGCATTTTTCTTATGCTTTTTTAACATCCTTAGTCTAATTTAATAGTGTCCAACTCAAAACATCTGTGATGGTAGAGTCCAACACCATGACTGAACCTTCCCCTCTAGGCCCTGCTGGCCACATGGCAAAAAAAGTTCGCGTCCGCAAACGTAAGAAAGACCCACCCCCACTCCCATCTTCGCCACAACCAGTAGTACCTGATTATAGAGCCGCAGTCATGGGTCATCTCCCCATAGAGAACAACGTTCCCGAATGGCCCACTGAAGAACCTGTAGAAATAGAAAACGACGACATAAACATCATCCCCGGCACTTTCGGGCCCAGCATAGAATTATCCAATGCCTTCCAAGGCCGTCTCAATAAGCAATGAGAAAAGGCAATTGTGGTAAAGCTAATGGGAAGACGAATTGGATATACCTTACTGCATAGCCGACTGACCTCCATGTAGAAGATGTTTGGACCAATGCAAATTATCGACCTAGACAATGACTTCTTCATGATCAACTTTATGGAGATGGAGGACTACATCACCGCCCTCACCCAAGGTCCATGGGTGTTTCTTGGTCATGCCCGGTCAGTGCAACCGTGGACTCCTTCCTTCCGCCCCTCTTCCGGTCACGTCTCCCATGTCATCGCTTGGGTCAACTTTCCAGAACTCTCAGTCGCCCGCTATCACCCAGCCATCCTCACCGCTATAGGTAACCTCGTCGGCCGGATTGTTAAAATTGATGCAACCACCCAGAACTCCCAACGTAGGCTCTTCGCCAGAGTGGCAGTGGACATTAACCTCAGTCAGCTGCTAAGACCTTTTATGGAGTTGGATGGTGAGCGCATCAGAGTGGCTTAGGAGGGACTACCGCATATTTGCTTCTCTTGCAGTAGAGTCGGCCACAGTGCCGCCAGCTGCCCATTGCACCCACCACCTTCTCCGACTACCCCTCCTACTGCTAGTGACCCACCTACCACCATCCCCTCCGATCCTTGTCCAAACTCTTCCGACCCCGACCTCCACCCGGCAACGTATGGACCTTGGATCCAAGTCCAATGCCAAGGACGCCGCCCACCCACCTCCACAACGGTCACACGAACTGACAGCCAAGGACATCACTCGTCTGACACTTCTCGGGGATCAAGGTTTCACCATTTGACAGATAACGGCCTGCCTGACCCCCTAGCGAACACGTCCATGCCTGCACCCATGAACCCCCCACAGACGGCGCGATCTCGCACCTTCCAGGGCTCAACATCCACGCAGACTAATATCCCTAAGCAGCATCGGGTTACCCGCTCCTCAGGGCACCCCACGGGTGGGCTTGGGCCATCCACCTCCAAGGCCCGCCCCTCAACAGCCCCAAACCCAGTTACTCCTCTCCCTCCAGGCCTTACAGCCCAAGTTGTTAACCCCCCTCCCCATCAATTGATGGCCGTTGGACGCCCAACCCAAATTCTTAACCCCCCTGCCCATCAGCAGTTAGCCGTTAGCCATTCCCACCGAAATTCACACCATCAAGCCATTAACATTCCCTCCCACAACGATCTCATTATTGAGGACCCTGCACTAGAACCAGTTATGACATCCAATTTAGTGGAACACGCCATGGAAGAAGACATGGTCACACAAGTCCCCTCTTTTCCTTCGACTAGTTATCACCCTATCCTCCCCCCTCTAAACCACTGGACCCTACTCCGAGCAAAACCTCTCCAAACAATGCTTCGGATGTAATAGACTCACCGATGGCTGATCACCAGCCTCATTCTTCGATGACAGCTCTGCCAGAGCAGGGGGAACTACCAGCCCCCTCCCGAGACTAGGTTTAGTCTCCCTTTTTTGCAATCCTTAATATGTCCATATTCATATGGAATTGTTAAGGGGCCTGAGGAAAAAAATTTCGACCCATCCTCAAGAATTTCATACGGATCCATAATCCCATGCTTGTTGTTATCGTCGAGACCGGAATTAGTGGAGACCAAGCTAATAAGGTTATCTGAAATCTGACTTTCCCGCACTCTTTTCGGGTGGAAGCCAATGGATTATCTAGCAGTATTTGGCTTTTATGGCGCTCTGACATTAGCATTAAAGTTCTTTTTGCCCATCGACAATTTATCCATCTTCATGTTAACTGGAATCACACTCCGTTTGATTTCACGGCTGTTTATGCCATCCCCACTCAATCCCTCCAACACCACCTCTGGAGGCATCTACGGAAAATTGTTAGGGCTACTACCCACCCTTGGCTCATCGGCGGAGATTTCAATGCCAAGCTCGACCATACAGACCGCAGAGGAATTGCCAGTAAACATGCGATCATTAATCCTCACTTTCGAGACTGTGCCCATTGTTGCCACTTTTAGGACCTGGGATTCATCGGGCCTAGGTTCACTTGGCGACGAGGATAGACACTAGCTCGTTTAGATAGAGTCTTTGGCTCGCCTTCCTGGACTACTTCGTTTCTTCATACTACAGTCACTCTGTAACATCCCACTACCATAAGGTACGTACCTAAGTTTTTAGGAACATAACCTACGATAATGGTATGTTGGAGCAATGGCAAAACTAACTTACACACG
>JANZXR010000002.1:1769820-1791327 GCA_027575705.1 Erythroxylum echinodendron | reverse complement strand
TAAAAAATCTACATGAAAAAGTGCTTTTTTGAAAAGCTCCAAATTTGAGCTTTTGAAAAAGCTGTATTTTAGCTTTTTAAAAAGCTATTTCTACTCCAAAAGTGCTTTTGAAGTTTATAGCCAAACACTCATTTTTTCCTCAAAATAACTTTTGGGGTAGAAAAAAGTACTTTTCTACTTGCCAAAAGCTGAACCAAACGCACTCTAAAATATTGAGAGGCTGTGGTCAAATCAAAAAGTCCTTTCTATAAATTTATGAATAGAACCTAGCTTGATTTTTCCTTTTCTTTTTAATTTAAATTTTATAAGATAAAAGAAAATTAAGGTTTAATTATTAACTATAATCTATTTTGTCACTTTAATAATATTTAAGACTCAACATATATAAATATTTTATCTTACTTGTTGCCCTTGGCCCCTTTTCCCTAAAGTCAAAAATTGTTGGCTAACAACCTTTCTCTAAGTCAAAAATTGTTGGCCAACATATTGAAGAAATTGGATGTGCATTTGGCTTGTAACAACAATTGTTTAGACGATTTGCTAACAATTTGTTTGACATTTGCTGAATATTTGTGGCGAAATTGATGGAAGCTTGGGATTTTTCCCTATAAATAGAGAAGTTTGCAGAAGCTCTCAATACACACCAAAAACCAAACCTTTCATTCTTTCTTCAGTCTTTTGTATATTTGATGAGTTTTAAAAGTCTTTTGTTCCAGCCTTTGTACATGTATGCATTCTCCACATATTAGTAAAATTGCTCACCTTCCGGCCGTGAACGTAGGTTATATTGACCGAACTATGTAAATCTTTGTGTTTTGTCCCATTTTATTTTGTCTAGCTTTATTTTCATTACTATTTTCGGGATATTAAATTCAACTGGTATCCGATCCAAGAGCATTTTCCTTAACAAACTGGTATCAGAGCTTCTCCTATTAGTCTAACTTACCGTATGTTTGTGGTTACCACTAAGGTGGACCCTTCACATCAGAAAGTAACTTAGACTTTTATTAAGAGTCTAAATAGGGCCCATTGCCTCGGATTTATCTTACAGGGCCCACAACCTTAGTTTTATTTTATGGAGTCTATTGTCTCAGTTTTGTAAACGAAGTTCAGTTTTGCTTATGGAGCCCATGTCCTGACTTTACCTGTGGGGCTTGCGTCTAGTGCTTGTGCAGGGTCTGTTGTCTCGGTTTCATGTGTGCGGCCCACTTGTTGAAAAATAGTCAAAATATCAATTTTTAGCCATCATGACGATAACGAAGATCTCTATTGAAAAGTTTGACCGAAGAGTTAGCTTCAGTATATGGCAGCTCAAGATGAAAGCCATTTTAATACAAGATAGGTATGAGATTGCACTTGATGGAGTGGAGAAAAAGCCAGCAGATATGGCGTCAGGTAAATTCACAGATCTAGATAAAAAGGCTAGATCAGCCATCATATTGAATCTTTCCAATGAGGTTTTGCAGGAGGTTGCTGGTGAAAGCACAACTAAAGGTATGTGAGACAAGTTGAAAGCCACATATATGAAGAAGACAGTGAAAAATCGACTTTACTTGAACTAAAAGTTGTACATGTTGAGGATGACATAAGGTACATCGATTCTTTCACATCTGGATAAATTTAATTCTCTTATTTTGGATTTGAAACATGTAGATATAAAAATTGAGGATCAAAATCAAGCCATATTGTTGTTATGTTCCCTTCCCTAGTCCTTTAAATATTTTCGTGATAATTTGATTTATGGGAAAGAGTCAGTCTCATATAATAGTATTAAGTCTGCATTAAAGTCAAAAGAGTAGGTTAATAGGGACATTTCTGGGGAGACTAGTGGAACTCAGGCAGAGGGACTATTTGTACGGGATAGATCTGAAAACAGAGATTTTGAAAGAAGTAGATTCAAAGGTAGGTCAAAATCTAAACATAGAAATGAAAATTATAATTATTGCAAGAAAAAGGGGCATATAAAGGCTGAATGCTATAAACTGAGATATAAGGAGAAAAATAAAATTGAGCAGAATAACAGCAACACCGCCGAAGCTAGTGTAGCGGCAGATGAGAATGAGAGAATTAGCTTTATAGCCACAGAAGATAAAGTTAGGTCTAATAAAGAGTGGATTTTAGATTCGGGTCATTCTTATCACATGAGTCATGACAGGGAGTGTTTATCTACTTATGAGTCATTGAATAGTAGAATTATTTTGATAGGTAATAATGCTGCCTGTAAAGTTGTTGGTAAAGCTACAGTCCGGATCAAGATGTATGATGGTATCATTAAAACACTCACTGACGTTAGACACGTTCCTGATCTGAAGAAAATTCTCATCTCTTTGGGCACTCTCGATTCTCAAAGGTGCAAGTTCTCAGTTGAAGGTGGAGTTTTGAAAATTTCTAAAGGTGCTCTTGTATTGATGAAAGCTTGCAGGTCTGGTAGTTTGTGTATTTTGCAGGGATTTACAGTAGCAGGTGCCGCAGCAGTCTCTACTGATGGTAACATTACCAAATTGTGGCACATGTATTTGGAACACATGGGTGAAAAAGTTTTAACATTGTTAAGGCAAGAGAGGCCTACTTTGTAGTCAAAGTACTAGTAAGATGGACTTTTGTGAGTATTGTATCTTTAGGAAGAAAAAAACGAGTCAGTTTTAGTTCTCCAGTTGTTTACAAAACTAGAGGTACTTTGGATTTTATTCATTATGATCTTTGGGGGCCCTCTCGTGTTCTATCTAAAAGTGCCCGATATATGTTGACTTTTATTGATGATTATTCAAGGAAGGTTTGGGTGTATTTCTTGAAACATAAAAATGATGTTTTCTTAACCTTTAAGCAATAGAAAGTTTTGATTGAAAAACATACAGGAAAACATTTTAAGATGCTACGGACAGATAATGGTTTGAAATTTTGTGGAGGTGAATTCAATGAATTTTGCAAGAATGAAGGAATTGCTCAGCATCACACTGCCAAAATGACTCCACAACAAAATAGAGTCACCGAAAGCATGACCCGAACTCTTTTGGAAAGGGCTCGGTGTATGATCTCTAATGCAGGGTTGACACTGGATTTTTGGGCAGAAACCATTGCTACGACTTGCTACATCATCAACCGCTCTCCTTGTGCTCCTCTCGATTTTAAGACTTCGGAAGAAGTTTGGTCAGGTACTCCTTCTGATTACTCTACTTTAAGAATATTGGGTGTCCAACATATATGCATGTAAACGAGGGAAAGTTAGAGCCTAGGGCTAAGAAATATATTTTCCTTGGTTATGTTTCAGGGGTTAAAGGATATCGTTTATGATATCCTGATCTCAAGTCACATAAATTTGTAATTAATAGGGTGTTACATTTGATGAATTTTCTATGTTGTACCCTAGAAAAGAGTCTTATAATCCTTGTAATATAGAAAAAAGAGGACAGTACACAGAAACAAGTAGAGTTAGAGATTGGTAGTTAAAGTCCTTCACAGATGCCTTCTACACATTATATAGATCAAGTTGATGAACCAGATCTTGATCATGTTCAAGATGAACCAGTAGAAGAAGAACATTCCATAGCCATAGACAGACCAAGATAGGAGATTTGACCACTATAGAGGCATGTAAATTTAGTTACATATGCATTATCAGTGGTACAGAAAACAGGTGGAGATGGTGAACCTTCCACATATATGGGGGTAGTTTCAAGTGCTGATGTTAATAAGTAGGCCGTGGCTATGAACGAAGAAATGGAATATCTACACAAGAATGACACTTAGGTTCTAGTGAAGCCGCCAAAGGATAAGAAAATTGTTGGCTGCAAATGGGTTTTCAAAAGAAAAGAAGGTACTTCATGTATTGAAAATGCAAGGTATAAAGTATGTTTAGTTGCAAAGGGCTACAGTCAGGTACAAGGTGTTGATTTTAATGATGTTTTCTCACTACTGGTGAAACATAGCTCTATTCGTGTATTATTTTCATTGGTTGCCATGTTTGATTTGGAATTAGAATAGCTTGACGTCAAGACGACATTCCTGCATGGCGAATTAGATGAGCAGATTTATATGAAACAACCTGAAGGTTTTGAAGTTGCAGGAAAGAAAGACCAGGTGTGTTTGTTGAAGAAATTCTTGTACGAATTGAAGCAGTCTCCAAGACAATGGTACAAGAGATTTGATTCATTTATGTTAGGTCATGATTTCTCCAGAAGTATGTATGATAGTTATGTTTACTACCGAAAGTTAGATGATGGCTCATTCATCTATTTGTTATTATATGTTGATGATATGCTCATTGCTGCCAAGAATGTCACAGATATTCACCATTTGAAGGCCTTATTGCATGGTGAATTTGAGATAAAAGATTTGGGAGCAGCATAGAAAATTCGTGGCATGGAGATAAGATGTGATTGAGAAGTTGGTAAATTATTCTTGACGCAGGAGAATTATCTCAATAAAGTTTTCGAGAGATTTGGCATGCGAGATGCCAAAGAAGTTAGTACTCCTCTTGCTAGTCATTTTAGACTATCTACTGCTCATTCACCACAGTCACAGGAAGAGGAAGATTATATATCACGGGTTCCGAATTCTCGCGCCATCAGCAATATTATGTATGCAATGATATGTACTTGTCCCGATATTTCACAAGCTGTTGGTGCCCTTAGCAGATATATGGCCAATCCTGGCAACAAATATTGGCAAGTTGTGAAATGGATTCTCTGATACTTGAAGAGCACTTCAAACTCTTGTTTAGAGTTTGGTAGAACCAGCAACATTTTGATTGGTTTTGTAGATTCAGATTATGCAGGTGATCTCGACAGACGCAGGTCTCTGACAGGTTATATATTTTGCATTGGAGGTTGTGCTGTTAGCTAGAAAGCTACTTTACAACATGTAGTGGCTTTATCTACTACTGAAGCAGAATATATGGCAGTTACTGAGGCCATCAAAGAAGCATTATGGTTGAGAGGTTTATTCGGCGAGTTATCCCTACATCAAGGGGTTACTATCGTTTATTGCGATAGTCAGAGTGCTATTCATTTGACGAAAGATCAGATATATCATGAGAAGATGAAGCATATTGATGTAAAGTATCATTTCATTCGGGATACTATTGCAGAGAATAAGGTCCTTATTTAGAAGATAAACACTAAGGACAATCCTACTGACATGTTTACGAAGGCTCCTCAAATTTACAAGTTCAAGCATTGCTTAGACTTAATTGGTGTTTTGAAGTTGATGATATAGCCCTTTTGAGGCATTGTCGGAGAAGGTGGAGCAGATCACTAATTGTTGGGACCAAGTCAAGGTGGAGATTTGTTGTATGCCTTGGCCCCTTTTCTCTAAAGTCAAAAATTGTTGGCCAACAACCTTTCTCTAAGTTGAAAATTGTTGGCCAATAGATTGAAGAAATTGGATGTGCATTTGGCTTGTAGCAGAAATTATCTAGACGATTTGTTTAACATTTGCTGAAGATTTGTAGCGAAATTGATGGAAGCTTGGAATTTTTCCTTATAAATAGAGAAGTTTACAGAAGCTCTCAATGCATACCAAACCAAACCTTTCATTCTTTCTTCAGTTTTTTGTATATTTAATGAGATTTAAAAGCCTTTTGTTTCAGTCTTTGTACATATATGTATTCTCCACATATTAGTAAAATTGTTCACCATTCGGCCGTAGACGTAGGTCATATTGACAGAACCACGTAAATCTTTATGTTCTGTCTCATTTTATTTTGTCTATCTTTCTTTTCGTTACTATTTTTCTCGCTATTAAATTCAACCAGTATCTGATCCAAGAGCATTTTTCTTAACATTACTTCATCTTATTTTTTCACTTGTCATAAGGTATTAACAAATGAAAATTAAGGTTTAATTATTAACTATAATCTCATTTTGTTACTTGATTAATATTAAAGAATCAACATACACATATATTTTATCTTACTTCTTCGCAGAGTTTTTTCATTTGTCACGAGGTAATTAAAGAGTTAATTTTTCATATATAAGACTCTGGATATTACAAACAATCTTTTGAAAGATATTTTAAAAATTATTTTAATTATAATTATATTTAACAAATCAAGTTTAAGCATTTAAAGTTGTCAAGATCATATTTTTGAGATGATTGAACGATCAATAAAAATTAGTGATCAGTCAATATATGTTAAATGTACAATTAAACTAATTGTTAATACATTAGTAAACCAATATGGTGATTTAGTTGACTGATATCCCTTAAGTGGATGTATTAATCCACCAGTATATCCTAAGGCTTAAACCTTTATAAATCGATTTATGTTTCTCTTTTTTAATTCCTTTTTTAAATTATTGCTTAAATGTCTCGTTATAATTTGTTATTTTACATCGTATTTTTATCTTTTGTAAAGTGTTCGTTAACATACCAAGTTAATAAATATTTTGTTTCAAATGTATTAACACTTCATTAACCCCTCTCTTCTTGTCGTTAGGGACAACAAAAAATTTATAATGATTTATCAAATATATTTTATATTAATAATTTTTAAAAATAGTTATTTATGAAAAAATTATTTAATTATAGATAATAACATTACCTATAATATAAATATTTAATTAATAAATATTGGTTTACAAGTAAAATCTTACATATTTTTACTAACATAATTATTTATTTAAAATTATTTACTTGATTAATTTGTCAAATTAATTTATCTTTAAATTTTATTTAATATTCAATTATTGTAAATAATAAAAGATAAATTAAACTAATGTTAACAACCAAAATTATTTTTATTTTTGTTTCAAGAAATATGAAAATTAAAAAATTATAACTAAAAAATAAAATTGAAAATAAATAACCCCTAAAAAATCAAAAAACTAAACTTGAAATTACGGGATGACAATTAATTTATAGGATAAAATAAAAAAGATAAGGATGAAAAATAAAATCTTAAAAGAACAAAAGGTGATTGATATTTAGTCATAACAATCTAATTTCATTATATGAATTTATTAGTATTTATAATAATTATAATCTAAATGACTATTAATAGATAATTTTTAACTTACCGGTAAACATGCTAATAAGTTAGTTTTTCAATAAATTTTATTATTAGTGCTTTATTTTAATTTAACAAAAATTAATTTATGTTCTTCTTCTTCTTATGTCTCGTATTAACATAATTATATTTAACATTTTTTGGTCCGCTCACATGAAAAATTAATTGTAAACCAATCATCCTCGTAGATTAAAACACCCAATCTAATGTGTGTAGAGGTTAAAAGTAAGGTGTTTTAATCTACGTGGATGAGCAGTTAACAATTAATTTTTTAATTGGATGCTTGTATGTTATGGATAGAAAGAATTTCTTTAACCAAATTAACAAAATACTAAGAAAACTAATGTTTTAAAAAGAGTTATTAAAGAACTGTTTGGTATGTATGTATTACTAATAATAATTATATATTAAATAAAACTTGAATATAAATTATTTTTATGACAAAAGCGACACAAACACAAAGAAGGCTCGAGAGCTTATTAAGGAAAGTTGTGTCAACGAAAAAATGTGTTTTCTGGTCCCCCTAGGCCGAGGGATGCTTAGGGGGGCTGTGTCGCAATGAATAAGGGAGTAAGGCCATTTTGTGTTCGATATGAATGAATAATCATTGGGTCATCCTCTTTCCGGACAATACATACAAAGAGACTTACCAACAATATCTTAATTTTTTGCTTAATTTTTCTTGTCCTGATCGACTCGACCATTTATTAGAAAGATATAACTTAGTTATATTTTATCTCTTCGTTAAGTTTAATAATGAATATAATGACCTTATTAAAAGAGAAGGTTCCATTAGAACAAAAATTTTATATGAAATTTATATATTTTGAAAAAATTTTAAATTTAATTATATTTATTAATAATTATTAAATTAAATATATTTATTTTAATTAAAAATTAAATAAAAATATTAAGTAACAAAAATTACTCTGTATCGTTTTTCGTAATGTTTGCAAACTTGAAAAAAACAAAACTAAAAATCAGATCATTCTTAGAATCACGTTTACGGTTAATTCACCAAACCATCTTTTCAATTCAAGCGATACATGGCCAGACCCATCTTCCCTCGTTGTCCAATGCTTGTACATCTCTTTCACCGACGTCTCCACTTCAGAGATCCTAACGTGCTTGAGTAGCTCAAGCCTGCGATTAGAGAGCACCTCGAAAGTAGCTATCTTGCGGATTTCTCGCCAGCAATCAGCGAATGGTGCGAAACCAAACATGGCATAGTTGTAACCCAAGTGTTCTGCGGCCACGAATCTGGGGCGCAAGGACACGGCCGCGTCGTTCGTCGTGAATATCTCTTTGGCTATTTCCCAGTTGCTTACGACCAAAGTTGGGCGTACCCCAATTCGAAATTTAAAGATTGGACCATACGAGTCGGACATGGATCCCAATGTTTTGTACAGAAGCTTGGGACCTGCTAAGAGTGGAAGGTGACCAATTAGAGGCCATCCACCAGCGGCTTCAGGTGGTCCTCTGTTTTTAGCAACGTTGGACTTGTTCAGAAGATAGCCGGAACAGAGAACTAGGAAAAAAAGACCAGCTATGGCGGTGCTAAACCATCCAAGACTCAAGTCCATGATGTCCAATCTGATGTGTCACAAACCAGACAAATCGCTTTGTTGACAGTATCAGGACTTGGAAACGCATCCGAATTCTGAAGAATACTGAGCATCAAACCCAAGAAGTCTGCTTCACCATTGACGTAGATAACAGCATTTCGCTTATGCGCTTTCAACCTGGCAGAAAAAGGTAAATGCTCGTTTGGTAATCAGTTATAAGCTGTTTTTTAGCTAATCGTGACAAATTAGCTATTTGACCATGACCATATTAAAAAGTTAAACACTTATTTGGATATGAGCTATTCCAGCCAACCAGTTAAATTTTTTAAAAATTCCTCTATTGGAGCGTTTGGACCTTCGGTTGATTTAGTCATCGGCCTAATGAAGATTGTGCCCTCGTAACCAATCTATTGGTCCCATTTCTCATTGGGTTCTCTAGAATTGTTTTGGCTCTCACATCTCCCACTCTCCACCCTCCTCCCCTCCGACCCTCTTCAACCCACCAAAACCCTATCAGCCCATATGTTCAACCACATCCCTAACCCAAACACCACTAACCCACCATTGTACTTCACCCAAAACCACCCCATATTACTGCCATTTACTCATTCATTACATTAAACCAAAATCCTATCATCGCTCTAATCAACGACTGAAACCCTCTTTCCTCTAGTTGTTGTTAAGTTTAAGCAGGTAGATGCAGGTTCGATGGAAGTAATGAGTTATGTAGGGAGTTAAGAGAATTAGAGCTTTTGGGCTTTTAGAATGTCAGCTGAAGCGTATGAGGGGAAGGAGTACAATGACAGTTGGGCTCTCTATCAAAATCTAGGACACCGGTGGCGATATTGTGGGTCACCAACTTGAATGATTGTGCTTTCCATACAGAGCTCGCAGGAACCTCAATGGGATGTAGGTGAGGGGTGAAATGAGTTAGAGAACGATGAGGCTGTAATGAAAGAGTTTTTGATCAAACAATTGCATAAATATCAGAGAACTAGATCGGAGGTGTCGTAGAAAACAAATGGAGATTTGTAGTTAGTTTACTTTTGCAGCTTTGTCAATGTAAAGTACCAGATCGCCAGTTGTTGGTCGTTGTCTCTTCTCCAACTTGCAAGGTGAACCTTTGAGGTCTAAATTTTGTATATTTGATCCTTTCAAGTTCTTGTTTCAACTTTTCGTAGAGAATGAATATAGGTTTTCAAAATTTGCAAGTTTTGGTATGTAGTGTTTTGATTAATATATAATGTGGCTATTTTCAAAAGATTGATGAACTTCTTGCGTAATCATTCACTGTGAAGTCGAAGGACAAAGAAGGGAGAAAGGAAATTGAGTCTTTTGCGCATTTCATGTAAGTTAACACTCTTTAAATTGCTTTTGAAAATACAACTTGTGACCTTTAAACTAAAATGAACTATTATAAAATAATAATCTGATTGTAGAAATGAGTTTGTTATTGACATTAAACTTAAACAGCCACTTCTTAGATTGTTGTTGAATAGGTTGGAATGCTCTTATTCACAAGTTGTTTCTAATAGTTTTCCAAACTTGATGAATTGCTTTGTCCAAATTTGTTTACGGATCTGTTTAGCTTGCATGATAATCAAAACGGTACTCGTAATGGAGTTCATGAGAAACTAGATCCTCATAACTTAGCTAATCAACAAGGTAAGCACCAAATCTTTGTCAGATAGAAAGTTCCCTTCCATTCTGGCTTTTGATAAGGATACTCCTCCAATATTTGCTTCGTGACCAATGTTTAGCATGCTTTGGTTACAAATTCCTTCAGTGTTAATAACCATCTATTTTCAAACTTGTACCTGAAAAATTGTTCTCTCTTCTTAGAGTTCTCCCCTTTGGATTTGCTTAAGAAAGATGAACCAAATGGAATACTAGAAAACAGTTTAATAGTTGAAACTCATGTTACATTTTTAGTTGAAGGTACGAATTTTCTCTTTTAGAACACGAAGACTACTATTTTACTAAACAACACCTTGAAACTCATGTTGGATCCTCATGTTTTTGTTTTGCAAGTTAGGTTTGGGTAAAGTGAGAGCAGAAACGCCTGTCTACTCACCTTAACCTAACAGGTAATTTTACTGTGCTAAAAAATGAGATTTAATGAAACTAAATCTGAGATAGGTTTAGTTTCAATAAATAAAGTATGATAGTAGTTGAGATAAATATGGATTTGTTGTAGTCTTTACTGTGTTTCTCATTTTTGGTTTCATTAAATGAAGTTTGATAGTAGTTAAGATAAACATGGATTTGCTACAGTCTTTACTGTGTCAACCAAAGTATATTGTAGGTGTCCTTATCTGTCATAGAAAGTAGCATTAATTTAGTGAAGGTTTTAGCTACTCTTTGTATTTATTGCATTTAACTCCATTTATAACTCCATTTATTACTCACAACTACCCCACCGTCTCTTTTCACCTTTAAAATGGAAAAGCCCAACACAATCTTATATTACAACATAATTATATGCAAAACTCTCCCTATATTTCACTGATATGCAGAGTGAAGAACGTTACAACATTTCGTCAATCGGATTCCAACTAGTGATGTCTTCTTTAGGAAGTTGATTCTGTCTCTTCTTCCTTGTACACTTGTTAGCCACCATTGTTAGCTGCTCTCCTTCATCATCGTTAGTTGCTCCTTGTTAACAGTTTTCATTAGGTTGTGTGGCTTATGTTATTTGGTATGTTGTAGAAATAAAATGAATGAAGATGAACGGATTGAGCCGGAGAATTGTGATTCTGATAGTGGCTATAGGAGATCGAAAGAACGAATAAAAAGCAAAGAAGAAAAAGGTGCTTATGTGTTGAGTTTTAATAGTTTTATAATGTCAGTAATCATAACCATTGTGTTTTAATAGTTTTGATATTTCTATTTATATAAAGATTAGTCTTCCAAAGATTCATATTGTCAAACGAAACATATGAATATTTTGTTTTATTTGACAAACACTCATGTTTCTAAAATGTTGTATCAAACTTCTGTATAATTTTCCTATTCATGGTAAATATGCAATCTTAAAAGGACACATTTGCATGAATATTTTTTTATTTGAAGCACACTCATGTTTAAGATGGTTTTCTCTAGATTTTTTGTTCTTCTCTGAATCTTGTTAAGATGGTTTCGTAATCATGCATTAAAACTTGGTTATTTAATAGTTACAAATTTATATTTATCTCTTTATAATATTATTTAATTATTTAATAGTTCTTTTGTTACCAAAATAAAGTTGTATTTTCTTAAAATATTATATATAAACAAATAGTATTTTAATAGAAAAATATTTAATAAATTTCTTATTCATTGTAAATATGCAATCCTAAAAGGATACATTCGTACGAATATTTTTTTATTTGACGCACATTCATATTTCTGAAATACGTTCTCAAACTTGTCAAATTTAATGAACAGAAAAGTACCATTATTTTTTATAATAACCTTGTTAATTTAGAACTCTCTCCTATCATTCCACCGATGCCTAACTTGCAACCAGTTTGGTTTATCCCTAGCTCTCTCTTTTCTCGCTTTTATATTTTCATGTTTAAGATGGTTTTCTCTGGATTTTTTATTCTTCTCCGAATTTTGTTAAGACGATTTCATAATCGTGGATTAAAACTTGACTATTTAATATTTACAAATTTATATTTATCTTTTTCTAATATTATTTAATTATTTAATAGTTCTTTTGTTACCAAATGAAGTAGTATTTTCTTAAATTATTATACATAAACAAACAATAATTTAATAGAAAAATATTTTTATAATATAATTTTTAATAAAAATGTATTAAAATAAATTTTTATATAAATTTTTAATAATTCACAAGTTAATTCAATTATTCATTTTAAATTAAGAGATCAAATAATTTTAAAGTAAGTAATTAATAAAAATATATCGATGATAAAAGTATTTATATATTTATTTTGTTGAAACATTTTAATTGCAACCAATTTAAGTAATTAATCAGTGAAACCAATTGCAAATTGATCAACTAATATATCATCTTCTCTCATCTTGGATGATTAGATGACATCATCCCAAAAAAGAAACAAAGGAGAAAGTCAAGTGGGAATGACATAGGTAGGGTTTATTGGCCAAAAGAAATACTTCTTATCTTTTGTGACATTTGTAACCAATATATTCAAAGGAGTAAGGGAAAACGTGGTGGAGTTATTTGTCAAAAGATACCATGGAAGAAGGTGGAGAAGAGTTTCACAAAGCGACTAATTTACAATGAGATAAAACTGAGCTTAAACGTAAGTTTGATTAGATGAGAACTAAATGGAGTCTTTGGAAACAGTTGAAAGGGAAAGAAACGAGATTAGGATAGGACTATGACAAAGGAACAATTGTTGCTAGTGAGGAGTGATGGACTTTGAAGATTAAGGTTAGCCCATTTTAAGTTATTTTCCTTTACTTTAATGCTAAACAGTTAGTTAAATATAAGTTAATTATTTTTTTAGGAGAACAATAAATTTAAAACATTTAAAGAGGAAGGGCTTGAACCTGAGTTTGAATTTAAGTTAGATAAACTTTTTGAATATTTGGCCCGAGGATAGATTACATTTTGTCCTGTGGCTGACCCTCCATAAGAAAAACTAGAAGTTGAGGAAGTATATGTTCCTTCTTCACCTGGTAGTCATAATGCTCATATCAATTGTCAGGCGATCATAATCATGAGAATATAGATGAGACTAGTGGTCCAAACAATTATCATATGAATGGTGATTAGGAAGAGGTATGGAAAGAAACTACCGTGACCCCTGCATCTACTCCTATTGCTACCCCTCAAGCTTCACATGATGAAGGAAGTGAGAGAAGAAGATGTAAAAGGGTTTTAGAGAATGATAATTCACAAAGCAACAAGAGTGCAAGAACTTATTCCACTAAAAGGGTAGGAAGATCTGCAGCAATGTATGAGAGGTTTGACGATATGATGCAATTGGTTCAAGAGAGACAGAGTGCAACAATGGAGAAGAATACTTTTATTATGTAAATTTTGAACACAATGAATATTGATGCATCACAGAGTACTGGTGCAGGTGTGTCACATCATGATGTTACTAATGCTTTGAAAAAACTATGTACTTTACCTGGTTTAGAAACTGATATTCTTAAATTTTACTTTGCTTGCATGTTGACTGAAGATTTACAAAGAAGGGCCATTTTTTTCAGTTTACCAGATGATACAAAGAGAGTTGAATACATTATGTATGAGTATGACAAACATAAAAAAATATTAAACATAGTTTCTATCTATGTGTTACTATGTTTAGTTTATTATTTTTATTATTTGTGCACTTATGTTGACATGGTATGTTTTAAGACATTATGAACTTGGTTAACTTATTTTATTATACTATGTTATCTTGTTAGTAATCTATAATTTTATTACATGTTATATTATTTATTTCTTTATATTTAGACATATAAGTGTCTTGTTTATTTAGAATATAATTTTTACTTGTTGATTTGTAGGTATGGATGATAATGTTATGCAAATTATGCAACTTCTGCAAATTAAGCAATTTTTGGATAATGAGAATGAGTTTTGGGATTCGGTGGCTTATGTAGCGGGTTACATGAGTGTGTATTTTTTTGACCACATATACAAGAAACCATGCCTGACTTCCTAGCAAATAGGAGAACTATGGATGAATGAATTATTGAATAGTTATAAAAAACGGTGGTTTAATACATTTAGGATTAATTAAAATACGTTTCGTCAATTATGTATGGTTTTGGAAAGCAATTATGGTTTGAGACCTTTTGATAGAATGTCTATTTTGGAGAAAGTCGGTTTATTTGTGTATGTCTTAGGTAAAGTTTTCCCTAATAAAAGAGATACTTAAGAGTGCTTTCAACATTCAGGTAAAACTGTGAGTAGAGTTTTTAAAGAAGTTTTGAGTGCTGTAGATGGATTTTCAAGGGATATACTAGTACCAAAAGATCCCGAATTCAAGGAGATTCTACAACAAATTGCCAATGATGCTAAATATATGCCACATTTTAAGGTAATTGAATATACTCCCCTTTCATTATATTTTTCATTGAAAAATGTTGTTTTATCATCTTATGGTCATTTTTCTATATTAGAATTGTGTTGGAGCTATTGATGGTACACATATAGCAATAGTTGTTGCAGAGGAGGATCAAATCAGATATAGAGGACAGACAGGAATAACGACTACAAATATATTAGCAGCATGTGATTTTGACTTACTATTTACATATGTTTTAGCAGGTTGGTAAGGATCAACACACGATTATCATATTTTCCTCGATATAATCGGTAATTCGAGACTTAAATATTCAAAACTACCGATAGGTAATTTTAAGATTTGTAGTATTTGTTATTCATGATTTAGACTTTTTATGATATCATCTATACTAATTATATTGCCTCTATGGACACTCAAGTAAATATTACTTGGTTGATAAAGGCTATCCGGAAAGAGAAGGATATTTGACACCTTATCCAAAACGAAGTATCATCAATCAGAGTTTCGTGATGCAAATTCAAGAGGATCTCGAGAAGTTTTTAATCAAGCTCATTGATCATTGAGAAGTTATATTGAGAGAGCTTTTAGTGTTCTTAATTCATTGATAGATCAAAATAGAATAATTTGTGCAGCTTTTGTGTTGCATAACTATATTAGAAGAAGTACAATTGGTGACCCGACTTTTAACATCATCCATTAAGATCCTGAATTTATACCTCCGGATGTATTTCACGATGTTGAAGTTAACTCTATGCAAGAAGGCGTTGAAGAACAGAGATGACAATTATTCGTGATAATATTGCTTCTAGTTTAATGATAGTTAGACATTGTGCTTAAATTGTTCTAAACCTTTGCTTTAAACGACGGTGTTCTTTTCTTTGACCCTATTTGAATTGTGTTGTTAAACTTCATTTGAATTGTTATATTTTATGTTTGGATGTATGATGATGATGATAATGATTATTATTATTATGACGATGTTTTTTATTAAAGTTATAAACTTAATTTTTGTAAAATTAAATATCTAAAATCTAAATTCTTATAAGAATATTCAACGAAATAATAAGATATATAATATTTATGCACTTATAATTTTTTTAAAAATCATGCCCTCATGAATTGTTTTACACACCAACAGCTAATACTAAATAGCTTATTTTAGCAAACATCTTTAATAAACAGCTAATGTTATTTGCTGGTCAAATCGACTGATATAATCAGCTATCAGCTAATCGCTAATAGAATTAATTAATAGCTAATGTAATCCATTGTTTGTCAAACAGGGCCCAAGTTCTTGCAAAATTCTTTTCATTTCCCACCTCAAATACGATAGTGCATTAAACACCACAACCTCAAATGTGGCAGGGGTGTGTCACGATAAAACAAATGAATGAAAGGTCGCTTTGTGTCGGATGCTCTTTACCCTTAAGCAAACAAATAATCACTGAGTCCTCTTTTCAAACAACACACACAAACGATAGCTGTATCTTAATTTTTGGCCTAATTCTTCTTCTGATGATTGACTCAACCTCTAATCAAAATGATATACCTTAATTATATTTTATCTCTTTAACAAGTTTAATAACAAGTATAGCGACCCTATTAAAAAAGAAGATTTCTTTGGAACAATTCTTTTTTTAAATAAATTTATTTTAATCTTTTACATAATATTTATTAACAAACTATTAATAAAATTATTTATTTTATTAAAATAAAAAATTTAAAATTAAAATTAAAATTAAAATCTTATTTTAAATATATTTTAATTATTAAATCAAATTTTATTTAAAATTTATATATTTTAAAAATATTTTAAATTTTATTAATAATAATTATTAAACTGAACTTATTTAATTTAATTAAGAAAATTAAATTAAATAATTAAGTAAATTTAACAATGTTTAGTTTTGATTTAATGTTATCTTGTATGCTACATTCCTCTATAAATTCGTGTAACCTCATCGCAACAAAGCAACGAAAAGAATTCACAGTTTATACATTCAATAATAATGTTAGAGCCGACAAGCTAATTTTATGCTACTACACACTTATCTTGCATCAAAACACGTTACTCACATCCATCCTCAATACTAAATCAAAAACATCCGATTAGCGGCAACAACTTGCACACGCAGTGGTAGAGCACGACGCATTACCTTTCAACCACATTATCAATCTAACTATACAATTAGATGCATCAAACCATCTTATTTGGCAAAATCAAAATTAAGCAATCCTTACCATAACAAAAAAGTGCAATTTTAATTTCAAGGTTTTCTTCGTAATATAAATTAAACTGTAACGTCTTAGAGTGTTTAATTTCAACTCTAACATTTTCAAAGCATTCAAAATAAACTTCAACGGATGAAAATTTTAACATGATTAAATTTTTGTCAGTTAAGTGTCATGTCATTATTGATGTGACACTTTATATATTTTTTAAAAATATATTGATGGATCCTACTTTTATTTGTACGCCACATTATGTCATTTAGGTACTACCAATTTATTTAAAAATATATTATGTATATTTATTTAAAATAAATAATAATTTTAATTTTAATTTATTTTTTAACTTATTAGGGGTACTCACTATACTAATATACCATATGGCTTATATGAGATGGTGAGATCCATCAGGAGATTTTTAAAAATTTAAGTTGAAACACTAAACTTCAAATTGTATTTTCATGAATTTTTTAAAGGATAACATATTCTGAAATGCCCAACAGTTTAGAAGTTTTTCAATTTACTGCTTACTTTGTTAAAATTTTCAATTAAGTGACCAATACTTTATAATCTTGACAACTCGGGTTAAAATGTTAGTTATGCTAATATTTTGCATGTTTGGATAATGAAATTTTTTTTGTGCATGACATATAAGTACTTACATGTAAAATTAATTGTCAACTAAAACACCCAACTTAATGTGTGAAAGAAGTTATAAGTCAGGTGCTTTAGTCTACGTGGATGATTAGTTGACAATTAAGTTTTAAGTGGATGCATATATGTCATGGATAAAAAAAGATTTTGTTAGCCAAATTAACAAAATATTAGAAAAGTTAACGTTTTGAAGTGAGTTGTCAAGATTGTATAAGATTGGTCACATAATTAAAAAATTTTAAAATTTATTTTTTTAGATAAAAATATCTCAAAAGGTTGGACACTTTAGAATTTATTACTCTGCTATCTTAACAATACTTTGTTTTGATATGTTATCTTGCATACACTTCCAATTTTGTATTCCGCATTCCTCTACAATTCCTATAACCTCATCACAACAAAGCAATAATAACTCAGTAAAAATTTCATTAAACGCAGGGTTTGGAGAGGTTTAGTGTACTTTGCGTTACCCTTAATTAGTAGAGAGACTATTTTTAAATAATTCACAAGAAATAGGAATAAATAAATAAATAAATAAATATAAAATCAAACTAAAAATAAAAATAAACATGAAAGTAAACATTAAAAATTAAAAATAAAGTACTAAAATAGTAACGATAATAAAAATATTATTAATGATAAAAAACATTAACTAAAATATTAATACTAGTAGTAGTAATAATAGTAATAATAATTATTAACATTAGTAGTAGTAGTAGTACTACTACTACTACTACTACTACTACTAATAATAATAATAATAATTGACAAGTAGGAGAATGATTAGTACTTGTGTAAAAGATTACGCTAAATCTAAGAAAAACATACCAACAGACTTATGAAAATGGTAGGGATCTCTTTAAGAGAAAGCCTTTATCTGTATTTTAGTACATCAAAGTTTTCTATTACAGGTCATGTTCTCGTGTAAGAGGCTATACCACCAGTCCATAAATATTATCCACTTTGGGATGCCCATCGGGCCAAGGCCTTCACAGTTTTGCTCTTCTCGCACCCAAAAAAACGCGTATATGGGACAGAGATATCCGTATCTTTATAAGGCATACTTTGTTCTCCTCTCCAACCGATGTGTCGATCTCACATCTCGGTAAATTTCAGCATCTATATCATTCTGGATCACCTCCCTCAATTTTTCTTAGGCCATCTTTTTCTCCTCTCATAACCTCTAAATACAATTCATCTTAACATGTTCAAACCACTTAAGCCTTGTCTTTCTTAATATTTCAATAATATTAGTTACCTTTAATTGGTCCCTCACCATTACATTCCTAACTTTATCCCTTCTAATAAAGTTGCACAACTAAAGAAGTATCCTTATCTCCGCTACTATTAACTTATAATTACGCACCGGTGTGATTTATTAAAACTCCATCCCATAGAATATGGTCAGTCTAATTGCTAAACGATATAATTTACCTTTAAACTTGAATGATATTTTCTTATCACATAAAACTCCAGATATGCTTCTCCGTTTAAGCTACCCTGATTAAATACGGTGGATTATATCATTATCAATCTCTCCATTATTCTGGATGATAAATCATAGATACTTAAAACACTCCTTTCATGGTATAAATTTTGAACAAAATTTTATCTCCACATTGTTATCCACCTTATATCCTGAAAAGTTACATTCTATGTACTCGATCTTAGTTTTACTTAATTTAAAGCCCTTTGACTCTAACGTATCTTAGTCTTACTCTTCTAATCCTTGTCTCTCTTCCTAAATCATTTTCGTATGATGCCTCTTTTCACTGCTATTTATCTTATTAATCTTTTACCACCCTTGTTATTCACTATTATCATAAGCTGCTCTTTCTCAATAAACCTAACTTATTCGTGTTTTTAGATGTGCTTGTTTTTCCATTTTAGTCCTTTTTGTTCTGAAAAACTTACGCTCAAGTCTACTTAATGTGTTTTTCTTTGATATTACTCTTCATAAGTATACCTTATATTGTGGATGATTCTATTGTGAAAATTATTTAATTTAAGATCTTGTTTCTTATATTATATTTATGCACAATTAGGATTTAATTTTGATAATTGAACTCACGTTTTATGTACAATATGTCATTGGACACCATAGTATTCTCGTAATTAATTTATAGCAAAAAAATGTGAAATTTGAACTTCAAAATTTTTATCATAATACATATTGAACTTTAATATTTCAGAACATTTAAATTCAACTCTAATGTTTTTAAAACATTTCAAAATAGACCCTCAATAGATAAAAAATTTAATGGTATCAAACTTTTGTCAGTTACATAAAGTATATTTTACAAATTTATTAATGGATCTCATGCTATTAGTAAACTATTTTATGTCCTTTAGGCCCCATCAATTTATTTAAGAAATGAATTACTTGTATTTACTAAAATAAATAAAAATAACAAAGTGTTAAAAAAATTTAGCCTATTGGTGGTAGTATCATGTCAACGGACTAAACGTTCTAAAACATTAAAGTTTAAATTATATTTTAATGAAAATTTTGAAGATGAAATTACACAATCGATCGCTAATGAGGTTAATGTCGGAAGTATTATTTAATAATTGTATTGAAAGTTATGAACCAGCCTATTACAAAATTATGATCTTAGCAAGTATGATTTGTAGTTTTAATAAAACTTTCTACTTGTTCTTATTAGTGAAGTGCGCTCATCAACACTTAGGGGACACTTAGTTTATAGAAAGTAATGAGAATGAGAACGAGAATAAATATAAGGAGGAATGAGAATAGATAAAATCATTATAATTATGATGGTTGGTTAAGATGAAGGAATGATTATTATTACCATTGATATTGGTTGGTTTGTAAAAAATATTGTAATTAATTAATTACAAAATGAATTATACTTTAATTAATAAATGAATTATATTTTAATTAATTATAATATTTTAATTAATGAATGAATTATATTTTAATTAATTATATTGTAATTAATTAATTAATAATTATATTTTAATTAATGAATACTTATATTTTAATTAGTTATATTTTAATTAATAATAATGTAATTAAATAAATAATAATAATATTTTAATTAATTATATTGTAATTAATTAATTAATAATTACAATATTTTAATTAATGAATAATAATATTTTAATTAGATATATTTTAGTTAATAATATTTTAATCAAATATAATGAAATTAATTAAGTAATAATAATAATTTATTTAATTAATTAATTAAAATATTTTAATTAATGAATAGTTATATTTTAATTAATAATAATATTTTAATTAAATATAATGTAATGTATTTAAATAATAATAATATTTTAATTAATTATATTGTAATTAATTAATTAATTAATAATTATATTTTAACTAATTAATTAATTACAATATTTAAATTAATTATAGTGTAATTAATTATTTAATTGATTTCACCATAAATGTGATTATTGAAATTAAAGCTTTACTTATAAAATTATTTGGCTCATAATTATACCTTTTATCTATCCTCTATATATAAAAAATTAAAAACATACGGATAACTCTCATTCTTCTCTTCCATTCCTCTAAATTACGAGAAGAATGGAGAATTACCCAAAATCAAAGAATAAAACTCTTAAGTCTTCAATAATAGGTTTATACTAAACATCAATTTTTATTCCATAATTATACTCCTGTTTTTCATACCCCAAACAAGCACTCCCTTGGAGATCACTAATACTTCCATCCCCTTGGACGATACAAAGCTTCCCATTATTCATAGAGCTGGGGACGCAGGAGGTTCCCACTATTCATAGAGTTGGGGACGCAAGCGTGGTGCGATAAGAACATCAAGTGGGGTAGCTTTCATATTGGTCAGTCCTGTGCTCTCCGACATATCAACATGTGCACTTCCTGGAGTCGAGCAGTCGAATGCTTGCAAGTAAGTAGCCAATACTAGGTGAAGCATTTGAAGTCCAAACGATATTCCAGGACACATTCTTCGACCACTTCCAAATGGCATCAACTCATAGCTATGTCCCCTCACATCAACATCCTTATGGGTTGTCAGAAACC
>JANZXR010000002.1:1754848-1769720 GCA_027575705.1 Erythroxylum echinodendron | reverse complement strand
AATTACAATTTGTCATACTTACCCGAAAATGCCAAATGAAAGCATATACAATCGTATGAATGTAACAACCGATATATTAAGTCACAATTAACTTATCTCTAACGTCCATTTATCTTAAGTCATCTAAGTGTCTCATATGTATGTGTCCTAGCCGTATGTATAGGAGGCGGGATGTTACACACTCACTTGCCCTTTATCATCGGCCGCTGTTAGTCACTTTCTAACCCATTTCCCGTCAGTCTACCTCTCCCTCGCCGTTTCGTTTCCAATCAGCCTGGTTGACCAATGAAACTTTTGGCCAAACGGTCAAAGATCACTGGCACCCTCAGCTGCATTCCATCAGTGGGGCCCTCCACAACCTCGGAGACCAATTGTAAAGATGGAACTTTTCTACCTTTGTTAATATATTTTTCGGTAAAAAGCGTCTTATGGCACGACTCACTGGTATTCAAAAATCTCTAGAGCAGACGAATTCTACACCCTCGGAAATCTGGAATTGTACCTTCGCATCGAATTAGAACAGGTCCTTCTTCAAGAGAAACTCTACTGGCACCAACATTCCAGAAGCCAGTGGCTCAGTCAGGTCAACCGAAATACTAGATACTACCATGTTGCACTACTGCTAAACGTCGGAAACTATGTATCGCCTCTCTTACCGATGACTCTGGCATTTCGAGATCCGACTTGGTTGACCTCCGACATATAGCCCTGCACTTCCTACAGAAGCTTTATTCAGCCGAACCTTCCCATCCCACTCCTCTTCTGCCTTGGGGAGGTTTCCCCACCCTCCCACAATAAGCTACTCAGGCTCTGGTTCAACCTCTCCAACCTGAGGAGATCAAAACCTCCTTTTTCTCCATGGCCCCAAATAAGGCCCCCGGCCCTGACGGATTTACTGCCTTATTCTTCCAGACCCAATGGGATACCTTAGGGTCTTCTCTGATCACACTTATCCAGCAAACTTTCCGACACGAAGTTTGGGACGTTGAACTAAACCGCACCATCATAATCCTGATCCCTAAACTTCCCTCCCCCTCGTCTATCACTCAATTCCGTCCGATCGCGCTGTGCTTTGTGATCTACAAAGCACTCATTAAGGTCATCGTACAATGACTAAAACCATTTCTGGCTGAGCTTGTCGCTCCTACCAAATGCAGTTTCTTCCCAGAGAGACAGATCATCGACAATATCATCATCGCACAAGAAATTATTCACACTATGCCCAGGAAAACTAGGAAGAAAGGTCTAATTGCAGTTAAGGTAGACCTCGAAAAAGCCTACGATCACCTCTCTTGGGACTTCATTCATGATACCCGCATCGACGTTAGGCTACCTGGCTCGTTAATCTCCTTTATCATGAAATGTGTCACCTCGGTTACCATGCAAGTCAATTGGGGCAGGGCTCTCAGTGAGACTTTCACCCCTTCCCGGGGAATACGACAGGGGGATCTATTATCACCTTATCTTTTCGTGCTTTGCATGGAACGCTTGGGCCATTTAATTACTCAAGTTGTGTCCCAAGGCCGATGGAAACCCATCCGACTCAGTCGATGGGGCCCTCTATTATCACATCTGTTCTTTGTCGTCGATCTCATATTATTTTCCGAAGCTTCTCCTGATCACGCGAGATGTTAAACCTCTTTTGTAGTACCTCTGGCTAGCAGATCAGTCATGCTAAATCCCACTGTTTTTATTCCAAAAATGTTACCTGCTCCATGGCAAGACATCTGAGCCAGGAACTGGGCTTTCACCAGACCACAAACTTAGGTTGCTACCTTGGAGTCCCCTTGTTGCATGAAAGGGTCCACAAACGCAAGTATCAATTCATATTCAATAAGGTCCAAAATCGTCTCTCAGGCTGGGCTGAAACTCATTTGTCGCTTGCAGGATGTACCACCCTTATCCAATCTGTCATCTCTTCCCTCCCTACTTACACTATGCAAATGACTCGTCTCCCTGCTCCATGGCAAGACATCTGAGCCAGGAACTAGGCTTTCACCAGACCACGGACTTAGGTCGCTACCTTGGAGTCCCCTTGTTACATGAAAGGGTCCACAAATGCACGTATCAATTCATATTCGATAAAGTCCAAAATCGTCTTTCAGGCTGGGCTGAAACTCATTTGTCGCTTGCAGGATGTACCACCCTTATCCAATCTGTCATCTCTGCCCTCCCTACTTACACTATGCAAACGACTTGTCTCCCTAGACGCCTCTACGACGACCTGGAAAAAATTATATGTAACTTCTTGTGGGGTTCCTATCCGGGATAGCGTAAACTTCACCTCGTCAACTGGGACACGATTTGCCAATCGAAAAATTTGGGAGGTCTCGGTATACGCAAAATTTGTGAGACCTATGACGCTCTCCTTACTAAATTAGGTTGGGATCTCGTTTCAAAGCCAACAGCGCTTTGGGTGCGGATTCTAACTGCGAAATACAAACTCAACATCAACACCCTACCCCCCACTCTCGAAGCCGATCGCGCTTTGGGTGCAAATTCTGACTGCGAAATACAAACTCAACATCAACACCCTGCTGGCGGTTCTATGATCTGGCGGAGTATCACTACTATTTGGCCCATGTTTTGCGAGGGATGAAATGGGTTATCGGGGATGGCATAACAGCCCAATTCTGGTTGGATCCTTGGGTAGAACATTTGGGACCCCTCCATGAGTATACACTTGTCGAACTACCCACCTCCGACATTGACCACCGCGTTGCGCACTATGTGGACACTTCAGGAACTTGGCTTTGGCACGAATTTCAACACTTACTCCCTCATTCTGTTAGTCTTTTCATTGCAGGTATTCTCCCACCCCAGTCCCATCGAGGCCCGAAGACGATGATATGGGGGAGATCGGGCACCGAAAAGTTCACCATTGCGTCCGCTTATTCGATGATCATGGACCATAATTATCACGGCACTGGAGGATCTTGGCAGACCATATGGCGCTGGGCCGACCCTTAACGAATTAGATCATTTCTCTAGCTCCTAGCCCAAGACCGTCTGCTGACCAATCAACAACGAATGCGCCGACATCTGACTACGTCAGCGGAATGCCCACACTGCCGAGCGGATGAGACCTCCCTACATATCATGAGAGACTGCCCCAGAGCGCGGAGTCTCTGGCACACCTTCCCTCTGCAGGACATCTCCCCGGAGTTCTTTACCATGCATGCCCAGGACTGGCTCCACACGAACCTTCACCAGCACCGATAGCTCAACGGATTGCCCTAGAATCTCATCTTTGGTGTGGATTGTTGGTTTCCGTGGACTTAGAGGAATCGCGTACTATTCGACATCCGCGCTTCTTGTCTGACTTCCCCCGCTAACAACATTTTAGCCTTTGTCGACCAGATATAGCTAGCCACGGATAGTTTTAACCGAACTATTCCTGGACACCGACCCTGGAACATGCAACCTATCGGATAGTCCCCACCAACCCTTGGATGGGTGAAACTCAATACGGATGGTGCCTGCAAAAGCTCACCCCCTCAGCATCAGCGGGAGGACTAATACAAGATAGCAATGGGATTTGGTAGGGTGGCTTTGTTCAGAACTTAGGCTGGTGCTCCCCACTTGCATCAGAATTATAGGGCGTCTTAACTGGTCTTAACCTGGTCTGGGACCTCAGTTATCACCAGGTGGAACTAGAAATGGATCTCAAGAAGCGGTTCGCCTCCTGTCCGACTCTGCACAGTTCACTTCTTCCCTGAACCCGCTCATCGTTAGCATAAATGCGCTCCTCAACCAAAATTGGGTCGTACGAATCCACCACACCTACCGGGAGGGCAACAGGTGTACCGATTGGCTCTCTAATTTCACTGCCAGTTGTGACTTAGGGACTACCACTCTTGTTAACGCCCCCTTTGGGTGTCTTCCCCTCCTCCTTGAGGACAGATCTGGGATTAGCTTTCCTAGGCTAATTATGTAGTTTGCACTGTTGCTTTCCGATTAATCAAAAAAAAATGGTGTCCAACTCTCTTCAATACCTAAAACGACATTGTTTTAAGTATTGAACATGAGTTTAGATGGTGTCCAACCCTATTTAATAGCCAAAACGACATCCTATTGGACATTGAAAGAGTTAGCCACCATAAAATTGGATAGAAGATACCATTAGCTTTTAACCATTTGTTGGCATAAAAAAGGTTAAGTTCTTACGCAATTCTTTTCATTTCCCACCTCTAGTACGTTAGAGCACACCATAAACCTCCTAATCATCTCAACATATTCCCTCTTTACAAGACCTTTTTATCGTTTTATAAGCTCTGGATAAAGTAAAAAAGCCCTTTATTTTGCCTCTTTTTATTTTTTATGAGTATCAAGAATAGGCCTTCATAAAAAATAAAATGAGGCAAAATAAAGGAAGTCATGAATGAGCCATGGGCGGGTGCCCTTCTAACCCTTGTTGAGGGTTGAGCCTGCCTCAAGACTAGTTTCAACATTTGACAACTCTCCTGTTTATGTTATTCTTCTTCTTTTTTCTTGTATTAACATAGTATTTAGAAGTAAAACATCAACGTATATTTAATCTTAAATTGCTCCTAGAATTATGTACATTAATACTATATAATTATTTACTTGATTTTATTTTTTAATTAGAATCACCTAAAATTTATAAATAGATAAATATACATAATATTTACTATGTACAGAAAAACGGAAAGCCTTTTGTTCTTCATTTTCACATAGTATTAGAGCATAAAGGATATAGATGTTGGGATCTACTATTTCAAAGACTTTGAGTCTCTTGATATGTCACTTTTTTGGAATATAAAGTGCTTTTTACAATGTCAAAATTTTAAGTTAGTGAACCCTCAAAATTTTTTTCTTGCCTACCATATCTTTGCTTCCTAATATTTCTTTTGTAGATCCGTCTTACAGCTCTAACAGTACAACACAACCAACACCTGATTCTATTGTTTCTTCTTAGGTTGCAGAACTTCCACTCACTCATTATTATTATTATTATTATTATTACTACTACTACTACTACTAGTACTAGTACTAGTACTAGTGCTACTACTACTACTATTACTACTACTACTAATAATAATAATAACAATAATTAATTAATTAATTAATTAATAAGTAGGACAATGATTAGTACTTGCATTAAAGATTAGGCTAAATCTAAGAGAAAAATACTAACAAACCTATGAAAATGATATAGATATAGATCCTTTATCTTTATCTTAGTACCTCAAAGTTTTCTATTACGAGTCATGTTCTTAGTAAGTTTTAGTATAGCTATATTATTCTTGATCACCTCCCCCCAATTTTTCTTAGGTATTCCTTTTCTCCTCTTACAACCTCTAAAAACAATCTTCTCGCATTTTTTCACTGGAACATTTGGGTGTCTCCTCTTAACATATTCAAACCACTTAAACTTTGTCTCTCTTAATTTTTCAATAATATTAGCTACCTTTAATTGGTTCCTCACAGCTACATTATTGACCTTTTCTCTTCTACTAAAGTTGCACATCTAACGAAGCATCCTTATCTCTGCAACTATTAGCTTATGATTATGCACCTATTTGATGGGCTAAAACTACATTCCATAGAGCATGGTTGACATAATTGCTAAATGATATAATTTACTTTTAAACTTGAGTGGTATCTTCCTGTCACATAAAAATCCCGATACACTTCTACGTTTAAGCTACCTTGATTTGATACGGTGGACTATGCCCTCATCAATCTCTCTTTTGCTCTGGGTGATAGATCCTAGATACTTAAAATATTCCTTTTGTGGCATAACTTTTGAACCAATTTTTATCTCCAAATTAGTATCCACCCTATGTCCTGAAAAGTTACATTTTACATAATCAGTCTTAGTCTTACTTAATTTAAAGTCCTTCGACTTTAACGCATCTATCCAAGGTTCAAACTTGACATTGAAACTATTGTTTTTGTCTCATCCACTAAAACAATGCCATTAGCAAGCAACATACACTAAGGCACATCCCCTTGAATATTCTTTGCGAGATCGTCCATGTCTATTGTAAACAAAAAAGGGGCTCAAAGAGGAGACTTGGTATAGCCTAATATCAATAGAAAAATGCTCTGTATCACCTCCTATCGTCCTTGCTCTAGTTTTTATAAGTTCATACATATCCCTAATAACTCGTATATAAGCCATAGGAACTCTCTTAGCTTCTAAACATCTCCATATGATTTCCCTAGATACCTTATCATACGCCTTCTCTAAATCAATAAAAACTATATGTATGTTACGTTGTATTTTCTTGTAATATTCCATTACTGTTTTAAGGAGATGTAAAGCTTTTTTCGTGGACGTTCATAGCATAAAGTCAAACTGATTTTTCGAGATAGAATCTTCCTTTCTCACTCTCTTCTCAATCGCCTTTTCTCATAACTTTATGACGTGACTAAGTAATTTATTGTCTCTATAGTTGTTATAGATTTAGATGTCCTCTTTATTTTTGCATAAAAGGATTAATAAACTACTTCTCTACTCATTACAACAAAGCAATGAGAAGAATTCACAATTTATACATTCATTTATGATATTAGAGTTTACAAGCTAATTTTTTGTTACCACACACTCATATCGCATCAAAACATATTACCTACATTCATCCTTAACACCAAACTAAAAACATCTTATTACCAGTATGACAAATCACAATACATTACCTTTCAACCACATTATCAATTTCTTAATTATACAATTAGATGCATCAAACTATCTTATTTGGTGAAATCAAATTTAAGCAATCTTTACCATAATTAATCTCCTCGGTAAGGATGTTTGTCAAAAAAGACGTTGTTTTACCTTTTTTTTCAAAAAATATAAGATGGGTCGGGTTGGCCCTGCCCTGCCTACCTGTGGCCCGTTGGGCCATGACCGGGGCCCAACCCAGGCTATTGACATTCTTCGGTTATGTTGATGAAAAAACTCCCAAAACAGTTATATTGGATGGTGATCCTCTCTCCAAAATTTGTTAAATGACAGAAAATTGACCAACTAATTTATTGCTTCCTTACAACTTCTCTCTCCACCTCCTCTGCCCAACTGGCATTTGCTCACCACACAAGGCATGATATCTAGATTGGATTGAACAGGCATTTCATTCAGTAGTATAACTAGGGATGACAAGCCAGGTCCTGACGGACCTAAGGTAGCTCTGATCGAGCCCAAGCCTAACTTGACCAGATCAAATTTTTTAATTAAAATGCTTATAGAACCACGTTTAAGGTCAAAACTCCATACCTTAAAGAAAGGATTCACATTGATCATTGGCAATCTCTTCACCATCTCCCATGCTACTAACGAGTTGGCCACCATTAGAGGCACCATTTTTAACAAGGATCTTATGCTTTTCAACCTCAATGGCTTGCCCTCTGACTAAAATCATTTATCACTACTATAGAGCATCACAAAACACCTATCTCCTTAGATGAACTACGAGTGAAGCTACTCATCTATGAGCCGCATCTTTAGTCTTGCCATAGACATAACCCCTCTGCTCCAGCTAGTGCAGTGTTCACCTTTTCTTACACAGTCACCATACTACGAGCGAGCATGATAGCAACAATTACAATAACAAACTTAAGTTAGTCAACTGGATCATTACCCCGTCATTAGCCATGTTGAGCTCCTGGATTTGCCGAATTAAGGGCTCTGATACCAGTTGTTGGGATGTATGCTCCAATCTCGAGTGGGTCCCACCGGAAAATGCCAATGGCAAAAGTAAAATAAAATTATCAATTGTAAAAAAAGTTAATAGCGTCGGTAAATATTAAATTACCGTTATAACCTTTATCTTCAATAATTATTTGACGACTGAGTCTATCAGAAATAATAACTACGGTAAAAATCGAATAATGATCGTAAATGCCAGAAAAAGATAAGGACATCGAGATTTACGTGAAAAACACCTTAAATAATTAGAGGGAAAAACTACAGGCCAAGTCGGTAAAATTTTCTCTATATGTATGGAAAAGATTTTTTACAATCACTCAAATTTTTTACCTACTAAAATATGACAAAATTTTTAACAACTCTCAAATTTTACTGTTCTATTTTTACCTCACACCTTCCTGTAGATGTGATCCAAAGCACAAGACTCACTCTATACTCTTTTTGTGTATTGAACTTTGTTACTTTTCTTTTCTCTGCTTAATGCTGCAAACCTTAAGCCTATTTATAGGCTCCAAGCATGATGAATTAGTGGCTCCAATTGTGGCCATATCTCAGCCAATCACACACCACAAAACTAAAAAGAAAACATCAACAACCATGTCTGCCACAATTAATGCCTGGTTGGTGGTGGAATGTTGGGATTATTGGCATTAATGTCGGAAGTATTATTTAATAACTGTATCGAAAGATATGAACCAGCCTATTACAAAATTCTGATCTTAGCAAGGATGATTTGTAGTTGTAATAAAACTTTCTACTTATTCTTATTGGTGAAGTGCGCTCATCAACACTTAAAGAGATTACTAATACTTCCATTCCCTCGGACGATACAAAGCTTCCCATTATTCATAGAGCTTGGGACGCAAGCGTGGTGCGATAAGAACATCAAGTGGGGTAGCTTTCATGTTGGTCAGTCCTGTGCTCTCCGACATATCAACAATTGCACTTCCTGAAGTCGAGTACTCGAATGCTTGCAAGTAAGTAGCCAATACTAGGTGAAGCATTTGAAGTCCAAACGATATTCCAGGACACGCTCTTCGACCACTTCCAAATGGCATCAACTCATAGCTATGTCCCCTCACATCAACATCCTTATGGGTTGTCAGAAACCTTTCAGGCTTGAACTCCAACGGATCTTCCCACACTCTCGGGTCTCTGTGAATCTTCCAGAGGTTCACCATCAACCAAGTGCCTCTCGAGATATGGTAGCCACCGACGGTGCAGTCTTCGATGAACTCGCGTGGCGCTGAGAGCGGTGCAGGTGTGTGTAATCTCAGCGTTTCTTTCACTATGGCTTGCATATAGACCAGGTTGCTAATATCAGAGTCTGTCACTCGTCGCTCTCTTCCAACGTAATGGTCTAATTCTTCTTGTGCCTTTTTTAGTACATGTGGGTTGTTCAACAATTCTGAGAAAGCCCATACTAATGTAACCGAGGAAGCGTCACTGCCACCTGCAATCAAACTCTGTACAAAAGGCATACTATGTTATATCGAGCTTGCGGTTATAAATTCTGATTCAAGAGGAGACAAGATTTCAGTTTTCACTGGAGGAGAAAGGACACAGCTTGTCCTTGCCCTGTCTTGTTAATGAATGAATCTTTCATTGGAGGAGACAGGACACAGCTTGTCCTTGCCCTGTCTTGTTAATGAATGAATCATCAAGCCTAATTTCTCTATGTTGATCACAGATAATGTATCGATGAGTTGGGTTTCTGTTGTACTGGTTATACATAACCTACGAGTTTTTATATAATTAACCTACCAAGGATGTGGACTTGGTGATTATATCAGGATCAATGCCTGCAAGAGCTTTACCATCGAGAACAGAGAGCATAACATCCATGAAATCTTGCGCTCCTTGGGACTCGCTTAAGGATCTCCGTAGCTTGTGCTCTTCTAACCATTGATCAAGAATACTGTCAAGCTCTTCTGCAACTTTGGCCATGGCTTTCTCATGTCCACCAACATCAAGCCACCCAAGAAAAGGAACTGCATCCCTTAGAACAAACATGCCCAGATAGTGGAACACGTCCCTTATAGCCTTCTGCCATATCTGGACCTGTTTCTTATTTCCCTCGGCATTAGCACCATTGTTTTTCTTTCCAGCAATCATTCTTAGAATTAAGTTTAGGGATAATTCACCAAACCATCGTTTCAATTCAAGCGATACATGGCTAGACCCACCTTCCCTCTTTGTCCAATGCTTGTACATCTCTTTCATCGATGTCTCCAATTCATAGATCCTAACATGCTTGAGTAGCTCAAGCCTGCGATTAGCGAGCAGCTCAAAAGTAGCTATGGCCGTGCTAAACCATCTAAGACTCAAGTCCATAATGTCCAATCTGAGGGTTTGCAGAGCACAGAAGGGATTTGTTGTGCTATGTTGGATCAAAAATATGTGCGTGAGGAGAGTTGATTAATATTTGACCAAATGGTGTATCACAGAGGAGGAGAACTGTAATCAGATAAGTTGGACCTGAAGGCAGCGGAGGTACAAAGGCTTTAAAAGATAATTTGTAAGGATAATATTGGGGTGACCCGGACCCAAGTCTAAAAATCTAACTCCAGCCCAAAATTTTATGCCCGATTCTAGTTTGATTACTTTTTCTTTTCTTTTTAATTTAAATTTTATAAAAAAAGCAATGTCCTTTTCGCTTAAAATTTTAGACTTTGAATCAAATTAGGCTAAATAATTCAAAACTTCAAGTTTTTGTTAAAAGGTTTAAGTCTAGCCGGAACTTGATTAATTCGTATAGAACCTATTGATTTCAAATGGGTTACGAGATATAAATATTAGGAAAACACTCCTTAAAAACTTAGTTAATAGTTTTTTTCTCATTTTTATATAATAATAAAATTTTATTATTATATTTTAATAAAATTATGTTATTTTAATAAAATAAATAATTTATAAATTCATGTTTATTTGAAATATATTTTAATTATTAAATCAAATTTTATTTGAATATTTATATATTTTAAATTTAGTTATATTTATTAACAATTATTAAAATTTAATTACATGTAATTTAATTATGAAAATTAAATAAAATTAAATTATTCATATTTTTATTGACAATTAATTTTATTTTATTAAATATATAATCTTGAATTAAATTATTCATAATTTTTATTAATAATTAAATAATTAAATAATATATATTTAAATGATAGTAAATCAGATTATAAAAAAAACAAAACAAGAAACAAAAATCACTTTTATGGTTGTCATAATTTTTGAAAACTGGAAGAAATCAAAACTAAAAACTTAAACAAACAGATTTTTTTTTACTAAATTTGAAAATAAAAACTAAAAATTAAAAACAAAAATGGTAACAAACAGCCCCTTACTAAAAACTTTAAAAAAATAGAAACAAACAATCCCATAGTTAACATTTTTTTTTCTCATTTTTATATAATAATAAATTTTACTTTTTGAGTCTACATTAAACAAATCGTTGAATGTTTATAACAATATGTAAATTATGTATTTTTCAAATAATTCAATAAATAAATAATTCAAAATTAAGTAATAAATTGTTATGTAAGTGATTGCAGATTTTAACTAATCAATTTCCTTTATTACCATACGAGACTTTGACCTCTTGTCTCGAGCTAAAATATAAAGCCTGTGATGAAGATCGACTTACCAAGCATGTCGCTTTGATTATTGCATGAGCATCATGGCCTCCGATGTTTTTACCGTCAAGAGCAGAGAGCATAGCAACCATGAAGTCTTGTTCTCCTCTATCCTCGTCCAACACCGTTGCTCCCCTGTGTTCCTCTAACCACTGTCCGAAAGTGTCGTCCAGTTCTTTAGCTATCTTCTTCATAGTCCTTTCATGGCCTCCCACATCAAGCCACCCAAGAAAAGGAACAGTGTCACCCAACACGAACGTTCCCCAGTAGTGCACAACTTCTCTTATACCTTTCTTAAACCCGCATTCCTCTTTCTCTCCACACACTCCCAAAGCACTACCACCACCACCACAACAGTTCTTACCAACCATCAGCTTCAGAATCAGATTTAGAATCACATCCCCAGACCAGCTCTTCAAATCCAATGCCAAGTGACCCGAAAAATCCTTCTTCTCTGTCCAAACCTTGTACAACTTCTTTAACGATTTTCCCACTTCACAGATTCTAACATGCTTCAGTTGCTCCAGTTTCGTCGTAGAGAGGAACGCCATAGTGCTTATCTTCCTCGTCTCACGCCAATATGGACCATAAGTTGCGAAACCGAACATGGCAAGGTCGTAGCTAAAGTGTTTAACTGCTGCTGTGTAAGGACGAGCTGAGACGGCAATGTCATTAATGGTGAAGATTTCTTTAGCCATCTCCCAACTGCTGACTACTAGAGTTTGACGCATCCCGAACCTCAGAGTAAAGATTGGACCGTACTTGTCTGCTAAAATTTCCAACGCTCTGTGCAGAAACTTGGAACCTGCTAAGAGTGGAAGGTGGCCTATTACAGGCAATGCCCCAAATGGTTTGGGTGCTGTTTTGGTCCTAGCAATTCCTTCTCTCGTTTTGAAACAGTACGAGCGGAGAAGAAAAACCAAGATACCAGCTATAGTGATCCTTAGACATAGATAAGCAAGCTCCATTGCTTCTAGCACCATTGAAGTACAGAAAGCTTGAACAATTTAAGTATATGCTTAATGTCAATAAATAAACCAAACCAGCCTTACATGGAAGAAACACATTCACTTCATAAAATGATAGTCAGATGCAAGTGGAAGAGACAAGAAAGCATCTTCAATTAATGAGAGCCACAATCATCATAAAGTGGAGAGACACAATGAATGGAAGCCGAAATTTTAGGCAAAACAGGTGGAGGAAGAGGGTTGCAAGCTGAAATTTCCGATAGGGTGATCCAACCCTTTGTTATTTAATCTTGTCTACATATTTATATGACCTTCTATAAATATGTGGATGAGATTTAATATAATAGAGTAAGAATCGGTTAACCGGAAGATCTGATCCCAAAAAAGGGGAGCTTACTTCTTCCTAAAGCAATTCATATGATTGGATCAAATTTTGGTCCAATTTCTTATATAAGTAAAACTCTTGATTTTCTAATGTATTTTGTTGCCCATAAAAGAGTATAACTAGCCTTATGTGTTGTAGGTGTGTTTATGGATTAAATGAAAACTCTCATTTTTCTCTTCTCTCCGTCTTTTTCGTGGTGTGTGTGTGTGTGAATGTTATATAATTTTGATATCAAATCGGTATAAGAAATAGTTAAATCTAGCTTCAATTTTTAGAGTGATTGGTGAAACAAAAAAAAGAGAGTGTTCATATATCTGTGAGAAAGTGGTTCATTTAAAAGGTGAGAGATGTCAAACAGTTATAATATTATATGGTTAGGTCCCAAATTAGATAGTAAACTTGGTTACAAGTATTGGGAGATTTTAATGTTTACCTACCTCAAGACTCACAATATTTGGAGTCTTGTTAATTCAGGCTTACAAGGAAGAGTTGATGAAAACTCTCAAAGGAAGGACCAGTTTGGTGTTATCCGAAATTCACCAAAGAGTAGATTATTCAGTTTTTGGCAAAATTACTAATGATACAACTGCCAGAGAAGTGTGGAGTATCTTGAAGCTGGTGTACAAAGGTATAGATAAGGCTCAAAAATCCAAATTGTAATCCTTATATAAAGAATATGAGAGATATGAAATGTCTAATTTAAAAACTGTTGAACAATATTTTTCTAGTATTACCGATCTTGTCAACAAAATGAGGTTGTATGGAGAGGATATTTCATCTAGTAAGGTGGTGGAAAAGATTCTACACACCATGCCTATTAAATTTGACAATGTTGTGACTATAATACTAGAGTCACATGATACAGAGACTACAAATGTAACAAAGTTGCAAGGAAGCATTGAAATTCATGTTAGCAAAATATTAGAGAAAACAGAAAAGACAATAGAAGAAGTCATAAAAGGCTAGGTGAATTTCAATAAAATTGCAGAATCTAACACTACAAGAAAATAACGTAATAGCGTCGAAATATTTCCGACTGAAATTATTCCGTCTCTACTTACCGATGGAAGGTAAATATTTCGTCAGAAAATAAGGAGATTTAGCGACGAAAAACACATCCATCGAAAATACTGTAGGGAAAACTTTCGCACAAAATCTCCGACGGCATATAGCGACGCCAAAACTCACGGATTCAGGAAAAACTGTGGGAACCGTTTCCGCAATTTAATTGCTTCTCTGCTTTACCGACGGTTAACTTACCGTCAGTACGAAGCTTTCATTTACCGACGGAAGTTTATTCCGTCGCAATATTTGGTAGCTTATTTACCGACGAATAACTTCTGCCATCGGAAAATTGTTAACAAACATCGTCGTTTCGATGAAGACGAGACGATAAGCGTTAATCACCTACGGAATAAAGTTTCCGTTGGTAACTGTCAGCATCTACGTCCACGATTAATTGAGATAACCCTAGTATACCGACGGAATGTTTTGTGTCTGTCGGTAACTGTTGCCAAGGAAACCTAAATTACCGATGGAATAATTATTCCGTCGGTAATTGAGTTTCTACTAGGTAAAATTGCCGTTTATTCCGTCGGTATTTGAGTTTCTACTAGGTAAAATTGTCGCTCTTTTACCGATGGAATGTTATATCCGTCAGTAACTGTCGGCAGGGAAACCTAGATTACCGACGGAATTATTGTTCTGTTGGTATTTAAGTTTCTACCGTATTAAATTGCCGCTCTTTTACCGACGGAATGGGCTTGTCCGTCGGTAACTGTCCTCGGTTGCGTCGTCTGGAAACCTAGATTACCGACGGAATATTATGTTCCGTCAGTAATCCAGCGCCTATAAGTCGAGCGCCGACCCCCTCCCTTTCCCTCGCGCCTTTATTTCTTTCTCTCCTCACAAACCATTCGGTCCAGAGTTTTCCGACTCCTTCTCTCGCGTTTTTCGATTATTGTCTTACTCATCGTGCGTTGTTTGAGGTAAACTCTCTTATAAGTGTATATTTTCTACCAAAAAAAGCATGTTTCTAGTGTTAAACGTGAATGTTTGGTTATATTGAGATTATACATATTGCGTATGGAGTGTTCGATAAAATGTCTTTTATAATATTTGAAATATTTTTTGTAATTTTTGTGTTAATTTGAGAATTTGAATATGTAATTTTGATAAAATGTTTAATGTGAAGTTTTAATTT
>JANZXR010000002.1:1724436-1738010 GCA_027575705.1 Erythroxylum echinodendron | reverse complement strand
GAACAGTGTAAGTTTTATAAATGAATGAAGCGAATGTTTTTAAGAGAAAATTATAATGATTTTCGAGTATGTTAGATAATGCCATGTGTAAGTTAGAATTATTATTGCTCCAACATACCATTATCGTAGGTTATATTCCTAAAATCTTAGGTATGTACCCTATGGTAGTGGGATGTTACAATTGTGGTTACGTTAGCTACATTCTAACTTTCTTCAAGGGTGAAGTGTCTAGAAAATGCATAAAAGGCCTTTCCATTCTCATTTTCACAACTGGCTGTTAACATTGCGGGATGTGGTTAAGGATGATATCACTAGTCCAAATTCTATAGATATCCTCCATTGGAAGGGTCACCCCATCCATTCCCTCAACAACAAAACCACCAAGGCACTCCTGCGAAGACAATGTCCAGAGGTAGGCTGGCATAAAATCATTTGGAATAAAGCACTCCCCCCACAACTTTCTTTCTACCTTTGGTTGATTATCCAAAATAAATTACTTACAACAGACCAAATGTTTTATTTGCCAATCAACCGAGTTTGTCTAATATGCCAGCTCCAAATAGAATCCCAAGATCATCTATTTTTCTCATGCTCTTTCAACATTTGCATATGGGACATGATTACACATCTTTGTAAATGGAACACTAACGGTTGCATAGTGCCGGACATCATAGATAATCTCTTAGTTGGAACGGCCGGGTGACCACATAGCCGATGATTTTCATTCTTGTTCTGGGGATATGTGTGTATAGCTTATGGCAGGAGCGTAATCAACGGCGATTTGCTAATCATTTTTCCACCAAGGAGTCCATTCAGTTATATATAATTCGACAGCTACGTGAACTACTGATCGTGAAGAACATTCACCAACAATGTCCAGCTGTTATATTAACGTCCCTCAATCTCTGACCATATGACACTTCTATTGCTCTCATATGTAACTGAATCTATTTAGACTTTATTCCCTAAACCTTCGTGTAAGGAGAGTACCGGGCTTACCCCTTACTTGTTTGGCAGTCTTGTAATTCTCTCCATTATTTTCTATTAATTGCATTTCATTTAAAAAAACAAGAAAGAATTTCAAGAAATGAAAATTTCCAAAAACCTTACCTCATTATCTTCTTCTAATTTTTATAAAATGAAAATATCTAACCTATATTTAGAGTGCTATAGAATTTATTAGGTATGTATCTGTAGAAAAAGTTAAAAATCCTTCTCTTTTACTAGGTTAACAATATTAAAGTATTGGTGATTTTTATGACTTCCATTATAACAAAAAATGTTAAAAATTTTCAACTTTTTTTCCATATGTTAGGAAATACAAAAACTTCATGAGCACTATTTATGCATATTCATTATAGTAAAAAAAGAATTGAAATATTTTTAAAAAAGAAAAGAATTAAAATATTACAAATTGATGTGATATGTATGATTTTTTAACTTTATTTCTTTGATATGAATGACATTTCAACTTTATTTTGAGTTGATAAATGTTTTTAATGTGCTAGTACATTTTTTTTTAAATGAATTATTATTGTTATTGTTATATATTAAAAAAACATAAAAGCATATCATTCCATCACTTCCATACCTTAACAAAGGCTTTAAATCTTATTTGATGCAAAGGTATGTTATGCTATTTATTTTTTGTGTGGAAATTATGATATAATGATTACTACTAATTATATATCATCATAATAAAGTTCATACTATAAGGGACATGCTTAATTTAGAAATTGAAGACTCATCTAGATTGGTCTCTTTTGAATAAAATGTAACAAGCCCAAATAGAAAGCTTCAATCTACATCCATGAGAAATGACATAATCAATTAGGCCGAACCAAGAAATTCCTTAAAAATCTCTAAATTTAACTTATCCTAGATGACAAAAAATGAATGAATAAAAGAACAAATGTGAAATAGCTTACATGACCTGTTTGATTGAGGGGTTGGTAATAGAACAGGATTGAACGTAACATACTTCCATCATTTGGTTGAGAGTCTCATAATGGAATGGAATGGAACGAGATGGAAGCGGAGAGTTTCGTGTTACACTCCATTCCATCCTAAACAGTGAAAATAAGAAACTTTCAACTCTGGGGGTTTAGGATGAAACGTAAACTAATAAATATATACTACCTAATATACCCTCAATAATTTTTTTAATACTAATTATTTCTTTTAACCCTAACCCCCTTTTTTCCAAACTCATTGTATATAATTAATAATATTTTTATATTATTTATCCTTTCCCTAATAATAATATTTTTATATTATTAATAAAAATTGTATATAATTGATAATAAAATAAAAAATTTTAATAAAATTTTTATTAACAAAAAATAAAAATAAAAAATATTCTTTAATTGTTTGTATATATTTCTATATAAATAAAAATATAAATAAATAATGTTTAAATATAAATCACATATAATAGAATAAAATTTATTAAATAATTAATAATAATATTTTAATATAAATAATAATAAATCTTATATAAATAATAATAAAATAATAAAACTTTTATTATTTTAAAATAGAAAATATATAAACAATTATTCAAGTCACAACCGTAACTTTTTAATTGATTTCTGTTTTAAAATCATAGCGTTAAACATCTTGTAACAACTATTTTAATATCAAGGGTATAATAGTTATTTATTATATATTACATTCCATTCTATTCATCTTCTAAATTACATTTCACTATATTACACTATGAACCCTTCCATCCCTCCCAAATAACTTTTCACTATATTCCATTCCATTCCATTATAAACCGTTTCGTTTCATTCCATTTCATTCTATTCCATTTATTAATTAACATCTGACCAAGCAGGCCCTAAATGTGGTGCAAAGGGTAAACAGGCAGCGAGAAAGAATAGTTTAAAACTTGAGAGGAAAGAATGGCCGGGAGCCACTAGCTAATAAGGCTGACAAAAACTCCAAGGGGTGGTGTGTATATATATATAAAGGAGGAGCCTTTTGTGGCTAAAACTTCCAATTTCAATTTCAAATTGAATGCTGGACGCTTGTCTCTTATACTTGCTTAGGCACCATCCAATACCCTTCAAAAGTAGTTATCCCAATTATCTAGCTAGGAATATTTTTGGTCATATTACATGGTATTCAAGATGCACTGCAAAATTGATAGGGATTGATATAAACTGCATGAGAAAATAATAATGGTTTTTCATTTTGCTTATAATTTAAAATATCATTTTCTAATTTAGGAAATATAAACACACCAATCAGTATATTGCTAGAGGGTGAATTTTGGAGCAATTAGCCAAGTTGTTTTTTTGTGATCATAAGATTGTAGGTTCAAATCATAGAAAGCTTCTTTGTAAAAATACGAAGGGAATGATGTTTACATTATGGAGGTGTTTGGCAAATAACTTATTAGTTGTTTTTTAGTTTATTGACTAAAAGTTAGCTTTCTGACTATCTTAGAAAGCTATTGATGTGTTTGATGAATGACTTATTGGTTAGCTTTTTTTTATCCCCAATAAACTGATTTCTAAAGACTCCATAAGAGGAGCCTCTAGAGTTAGTTGTTTGCCTAATGACAGTATTGCCCTCCACTTTACTCTTTACTTTTACTCTGTGTTTTTAAAGTTGGCTTTTTTTTATCGTACAATTATGTGATGAAGTTTGGAAGAATATAATAAAGGGATTAATTAAAGTTTTTAATCTTCATTTAATTTTATAATATTAGTTTACATTTAAAAATACCATGATATTAAGTTTTTGAACATATAGAGCTACATCAAATTAATATTTTTAGTATATCACTACTATATCGTATCTGTGTCATACTATAATTATAGATATTTTAATTTATTAAATAATAAAATTCATACATATTATATGAAAAAATAATATAATGTAGCTCGCTGCATTATTCATATTAATAGAAAATTTAACATTAGATTATTATTATTATTATTATGTTTTTTATTAAAGTTATAAATTTAATTTTTGTAAAATTAAATATCTAAAATCTAAATTCTTATATAATATTTAACGAAATACTAAGAAATATAATATTTATGCCCTTATAATTTTTTTAAATCATACCTTTATTAGTCATTTTACACATCAACAATTAATATTAAACAGTTAAATTTAACAAATATCTTTAATAGTCCGCTGATTTTAAGGGTTTATCCTTTGAAAATTATGAACGTTAGGGCTTTACATGTATTTTAAATTAAGGTTATTACGTAGATCCCTATACTCGTAACGTGAGATTAAGGTTATTCCATTTCACAAACAAGCATTGACCAACACGTTTGTTGCAGACAAAAAGCAAAAGCATAAAAAAAGATTCTAAGAAAAAGTACTAAACCTTCTTGTTTATTGCCAATGGAGTGTACCTTAAACACTAAGCCTAAACTAAACCGACCATTTGGTTGCCAGCTAAGCCTAAAGTCTAAGTCAAACAGTATCCGACTCAACATGTAAGAGTGGTCTAAGTCTTCTTATTATTTCTTAATTCAGTTTCAGACACGCACGTACGAACTTTGCCAATAAATATCGAGCTGTACACGTGCGAATCCCGCACTCTAGCCTTAGGAATATAGGGTTTTGATTACGCTAGGAAATGTAAATTGATAAGAGTGGAAGACATAAGAGTTTTATTCTAATTTAAGAAATTTCAATAATTGTTTAAATTTTTTAATAAAAATATAGAATTTTACATTTACTGTAGGTTAAGAGAATTGAAGAAAATTCTTTAATTTTTTAAAAAATATACTTTAACTTTTTTATTTTAAATTTTATTTAAATAATAATAAAATACTCTACATAAATATCATTCTATAATTCAATTTTTTTAATTCAAATCAAACTTATTATATATGATTTAAATTTCAAATTTATTTGACATTTTCGAAAATTAATAATTAAATTGGATTATTATATATGATTTATTCTATTTTGATATTAGTTTTTTAAATTAAAAAATAATAAAACTAAAAAAATTACAAGACGTAAGATCCGAAAGGGATGACACTAAAAGGGAAGAACAACATATAAAAGGATAACACTAATTACAAAACATAAGATTCGAAAAAAACACAACTTCCTCCGTAAGTTCCAGCAAAGACATTATTCTTAATCACTCTGCCCCAGTTTTTCTTAGCCTTCTCTTCTTTCTTCTTATAATCATTAAATACAATCATTTTGTATCTTCTAATTGAAATGTTAAAGAGTCTCCTTTTGACATATTCGAATTATTTAAGTTTTATCTTTCTTAATTTTTTAGTAATATTAGTTACATTTAATTTATTTCTTACTATAACATTTTTAATAATATCTCTTTTAATAAAGTTGTACATCTAACATAGCATCTTTATCTCATTAATTCAAATCATAAATTTTTAATATGTTAATGTAGGACGAGTTTTTGACGTTTGTTTATAAAAAACATAGACAACGAGGAATAGTCTAAATGATGTAAACTTCTCACTTAAGGCTCTTTCTTTTAAGAGGTATTAAATTCGAGTCACGCAAAAAGGAGGAGAAATGGAAAGTTTTTTTATTGATGATCTTTTAACTCCTGAGCAAAGTTCCTTGATCGTATCAATTACGAACGTCTCGCTTCCAGCGACATTGTGAGAGTTGAAGCTGCTAGAGAACCTGAGAGTTATTGGAAACCTAAAGTTGAGCAGGGTCCGCGATGAATCAACAGTTGACCAATCAAGTATGTAATAATTTTTTGTGCGCAGAAATATACAGACTATGTAAGAACTTAAAAGAACTTGAAGTTTCAGATTTACATTCTCTAGAGTTCTTGAAATGAAGTCTTAAGTACTTAGAATTAGTCCACTTAAATTGAGATAATTAATTTGAAAAAAAAGGAAGCAACTGTTTGTATATGAAAAAATGAAGAAATGTATAAAAATGCCACCAACAAACGGAGCTGAGAGCGTGCTAGAAATAAAGAGCGTGGAACAGTATCCCCAGACCTCAAACGTTAAAATCAGGGCAGACAGTCTTGTCCAATTTATAAATTGTAATCATCCCAATATTCTCGTCTCGATGTCCAAATATTCCACGGCCAAGCCCACCTGTCGAGCCCCAACCGCGCGTGGAATAAAAACATCCCATATTCCTCGGCGTCAACATGTGGTTCTGGTCACGTGCTTATGGACGTGACCTTGTCTAGGTCCATACTCCATACGGCGTATGCTCTCGCTCTCGCTCTCGCTCTCTCTCTTCAATCCTCCATTTCTGAACAGCGCTCGCAAACCCACGAGTCTACGTTTTGTTTAAGAACAATAATAGTTTTCGAAGCCATGGTCAGCGCCTGATGCGCTCTAGATTCTCCGGGAAATGGGTTTGCCTTTATTTATTATATTTTTGCCTTTATTGTTATATTTTTGGATTGTTATGGGATTTTGCTTGTTATGTGGAATATGCGGTCAACATGTCTCTCCGTGGCTCATTTCCGGTGTTGTCAATTGCTTTGGCCCGCTCTATATTCCATATTCTTTGTGTTTGTCTTTTTGATAAACAACTTGTGTTAGCTTGCACATAGAAATACTTATTAGGACAAGCGGCAGCTCTTTTCTTTTTTGGTAAGAATATATTCATCATGTACACTTTTACTTTTAATTTATTTAATTTTTGCGATACTTCACTTATTAATCTTATATATTTACAAGTATAAGATAAGTCTATTAAATTTTTTATAACTCGATAAATCAATCTTTTATTTTTTTATTTTATTTATTCAATTAGTTTAATTTTATTTACATACTTTTTTAACATATCAGTTTTACATATTTATTCTTTTAATTATCATCATGTTTTTCATTATCACATTTTCATGTGAGTTTATTAGAAATAGTCTCTTTATTATGTAGAAGTAAGACTGCGTATTATCAGACCTTTCCAAACACCGCTTTATTGCAAAATTTCGAACTTAATATGATGACGATAATTTACTTTTCAGAGATAATTAAATCCTGAATTAAAGATACATAACTTCCTTATGATTTTAGAAAAATCTTAATCTTTAATTATTTCAAAACTTTTATTGTAATTTTTAAAATTTTAAAAAATTATTCCTCTCAAATTTTGGTTTAAAATAATGACAAATACATAATCAAATGTTATTTATACAAGATTTAATTCAATTTTTAAATCTAAATTAAACTAATTAAACTTAAGAGGAAGAGGATCGGTTTGGTAAGACGAGAGAGGAAATCAGCAAAAAAAATTACGGTATCCTTTGATGTGGTGGATTGAGAATTTATAACGGAAAAACCATTCTTGTCAATAGAGTAGTTGGCTCTTTGGGAGGATTTTTTTGAGCAAACTAAAATAAGTTACCACGTTTGGGACATTTTATTAAGCCATATATTATTATTTTTAATCTAAATATAAAAGAAATATATTTTAATCTAAATTTTTAAAAATCAAAATATAATTTCTTAAATTACAAGAAAATGAATATCTTTTACTCTTAAATCTTTAATTGCATATATTTCAATTTTTATTTAATAAATTAATATATGTACCGAGTGACCCGGCATTAATAGAGCCATACGTTGAGCGGCGGGCACTACACTGGGGTGGGTCTAGGGCGGAGATGAGACGATGACTTTTTGGGAGGCTTATCTCATCTTCTTGTCCAAATGTGGAGTAGATGTTGATGCATATTCTGTCTGGTAAGAAGCAATAAAATAGTGGTTAAAGCATTTGGAAGAATATTAGCTTCTTCATGGTGATTCGTGAGATGAGAGTAGAAGGCATGTGTTGGCTTGGAAGTTGGGTTTTTTTTCACCTTCTCCCACTCATAATACTAATATCTATCCAAAGAGAAGACAAAACAGAAAAATAAAGGGAAGGAATCACCGGAATCTACGCCGTTTAGGCTGACGTGCACCACCGGTGACATTAGATCACGTTGGAATATTGAATAGACGTGAATGGTGATATACTCTTCGTATGAATAGCTCATCCTCACTCCTAGTCGTAGGTGGTCCAAGTCCAGCCCGTCCCCGAGAAAGAAGACAAAAAAGAGTTCATATTTGTATCCATAATACGGTCGGAGAAAAGTCAATTCTCAAAATTTATTTTTGTCAAATTAATTTTAAAATTTTAAATAATTTTAGATTATCTCCCATCATTATAACAACGTGACAAGTTTTATTAACTATTAAAAATCTAAAATCTTAGTGATTAGGACAGCCCGATCATGAGATTAGATTTTTTGTTCCGATTATTGTATTTCTATCATGTTCCATTATATCTCATCTACATATTTACGTGAGGAACAAAAAATTTAATGTACCGACCACTTCCTACTCCTGTCACTCATAATTTATCTTTATTTTGTTTCATTTTGTTCTTTATAAGATCTCACTCTTAACACTTGCAAAGAATAAAAAGAGATAAAATAGAATCACTTTTTATTTTACTCGAGGCTTATAAAATATTAGGAACTGACTATTGTTAGTGTAAATTTGATTAATTTTATAAATCAAAAAAATTAAGAGAAAATTTTTAAATAAATTTAATAAAAATAGAAGTCTGGTAATTTATGTATACCTAGACTACAAAATATAGGATTACAATAGATTTTTTCTTATTATATTTTTATCGAAAAAATATTTATATCTAAAGGATTATCTTAATTTTATATAAATAATACTAATTTTATTACGAGAATATTTATATAGGAGACACTCTCCAATACAATTGTAGTAAAAGTTATAAGATTAAATTAATTTATTATTATTATTTTAGTGAAAATTGTATTTGCATTAAAGGGATCATCTTATTTTTTATATAAATAATACTATTTTTATTTTACAAATTTTAAAAGGTGAGAATTAGATTTATTGAATGCATTCATGAGTAGGATCACCGCTTCCCACGCGCCACCACTCGAGCTCTATGGACTAGTGCATCCATCACTGAACCGAATGTGTCAAATAAGGTTAGATGTGAAACAAGTCAAAGCCTAGCTAGGCCTAACTCTTAAGTCTTCTTCAACTTTTCTTGACACAAACAAACAATTCCAGTCTTATCTTCCGGAGTTTTTTTTAATGGTTTTATTTATTTTAAAATTAAAATTTTCAAAAAGTTTTCTATTAAACAAATATCTAATTAATATAAATTTTGAATATAATTATTTATTATGCACATAGCAAAATATGTATAGTCATTCTTATTTAGTTTTATTATTTATTTTTTATTTTTTATTTTTTATTTTTTATTTTGTAGGGAGCAGAGATAATGGAAGTTAGTTGTATCTCTGCAGGTTGACTGTAGAAAGTGAAATTTCTTTTGTAAGGTGTAAACAACTTGCACATTATTTACATTCCAGAGTCCAGACGGCACCGATGAGATGTAGTGAAGTGAACTGAGCTAAGCTGAGGTGAAGATGATTGATAGGTGCCTAACTCCTACAACCATTAATAACCTAACCAGTCACCAGCCCCTTTGACGTAGATATCTCCTCCCGCTCTACTCATTTACACCAAGACAGAAGACTCTGAGACCAGTTTCTTGGGAGTTTGAATAAAAATCTATAAATTGCACAGAACTGATATTTAGTCCTGAAAACAGTGAGCTGAACTTTTGACAGGTCGTGTGTTCTTGGTCTAAGAGCTCTCATCATCATCCACCTCCGCCTCTCTGCCACCACAAGAAAACAAAAAGAAGGATTAAGTCTGGTGATTGTTTTCTACTCTCTTCTCTTCGTCAGTTGTTGTTATTATTATCATTATCATCTCAAAACTACATCGTTTTAACATAAATGAGATTAGCACAAGATATTTATGACAGAGGAGAGAGGGACCCCATTTGCAGGCAGAGCATGTGCCTAGAATCAGTTGTTTCTGGAGACTTCTGAATCCCCACTAAGAACTTGAAAAACTGGACTGGTCCTAAAAGTAGAATTGCTCTGTTTTAATGATGCAATTTAAAAGTGACAGACAAAAATATATAAATTTAATGACATAATTAAGAGCTTTTATAATTAATTTATAATATTCTAATTTTTACACTTTAGGTTATATGCGATCATTAAAATTAAGAGAAATTACATAAAATATATCATTAACTTTAAAATTTTAATTTATGCATTTTTTAAATATCTCTTTGTTTCAATAATTAATTATAAAAACGGAAACAGCCACTGATTGTCTTCAAGTTGCTAAAGCGATTTCTTCTATTGTTTTCCCATTTTAGTGTTGGAAAAAGAAGGAGAAGCCATCTGTATCCATCACCTTTTGGATTTTATGCCTACAATTCCTAATAACTATTATGTTTGTGGAAGGAAGGTTCCTTTCTTGAAAACATACTCGTGCCTCTGTCGACACCATTCATTCTCGTGGTCCACATAGGTTAATTTATGCCTTTGTTCAAAGCTTTATATGTATTATCACCTTAGTTTTGACTCTTCCCTTAACATTTGCTAGTGTAAAATATGCCTTTTTGGGTTGTCATTTCTCAGGCAGAATTTGGCACTATTATATATTATAAATAATTATAAAAAATAAACTTACCTAATTTTATAATTACCAAATTAAACTTTTAAAATAGTACTAAAATATTTTTATTTTTATTTTTTAATAAAAACGTCTTAATTTTTAATTTTTATGATTTTTAAATAATTAATTAAAAGTTAATTTAATCTAAGATTTAATAACTCAAATTTTAGATATATCTAAAGTAGTCAACTCTAATTGTTGTCTTTTTATATGAATAAGATGTCATTTGAGCTCTTTCAATTTAGGTTCTTTTTGTATATTTTTAGACAAATTTTCTTTTCTTCAGATAATGTACTTACACTTACTCAACTACATGCTTGTGTTTATATAAACTTGATCAAATATAGGAACAACCAAACGAGAATTATATGCAGCAAGGTCATTATTAAAAAAACACAACTAAAAGTCAAAATCAAAATTTAGCCAAACATAAATGGATCTTCTGTACTAATTCAACCCCTCTTGACTCCAGGTTTTGTTAGCGTATCTCATATTAACTAAACATAAAAATGTTAAGAGTTTATAAATAATAAGGGTAAATTATCGAAATGATTAATTCTACTCATTTTGATAATAGTTGACCCAAACCTAATTATTGTTAATGAACTATACACTCTGCTCATATTAAAAAATCTAATATGATATTAAAGTAGATTTGGTTCTGATTATTAATTTCCCACTTGTCTGTCTGGATGTCCAGTCTCAGCACCCGGTCTTATTACCACTGTATTTATTTCAAGTAACAACTAGATGTTCAATCTCAGTTATACTTGAGGAGGAGTGTTAGAGTATCTCATATTGATCAAACATGAAAATGTTAAAGTATTTATAAATTGTAAGAGTCAACTATTTAAATTACTAATTCTAATTATTTTGACAACAGCTAACTCAAGCATAATTGTTACAAGTGAGTTCTAGTTCTACACTTTACTCGCGTTAAAAAACCTAATACTTTTTAACTCTCTGAACATGCTACGTGTCCGATTGAAGTTCCATGCCAGACATCCTTAGTGAACGCTTAGTTTTATCGTCATAGGTATTAAATAACGAATTAGTGAAAAACAAGAAGAGGGCTTTTCTAGTTTGACCAGAGCCCACATTGGACCAATGGGTTGATTTGGGCTTTGGTGTTGCACAACTTTTTCTTTTTCCAAGTCCAACACCTAATTAAATGAATTCTGCAAGCATTTTTTTATTTTATTTTTATCTTTATGTAATAATTTATAAATTATATATTTTAGACTATTAAAATCAGAAAAATTCAATATATATGAGAATTTGACATTTAAGAATCTAAGAACCTTAAGTACGTTACTACCACAAATTAAGGGTTTAAATCAAGGAATAATTGTAAAAATAATCATAAACTTTACTCTAAATTTAAAAAAGTGGGGTTAAAATGTTTCAAATTTTAATTTATAAAAAAGTAATTCGATATTAAATTTTCCGTCAAATTGAGTGATATAGCAAGTCATGTCGTATTTATATGTTTATCACGTGATAGCAACATAGGATAGTTATGTTACGTATGAAATTTATCAATGTCCGGTATTTTTGTTACAAATTAGAGGTTATAATAGTATAGTGTCAAATTTTAAAGTCCGAGATACTATTATAAAATTGAGTAAAGTTTGAGATTATTTTTATAATTAACCTTAGAATCAAATACCATATTCTATTAAGTCATTTTTTTATCTCTTAAGGATCAAAGAATGTTAATATTAAGCCATTTGACGTTCAAAATTAAGTATTGTTTGACGTGTAAAGATCAAAGAATTACAATACTTATAGCCTGTTTAGTTCAAAAAAATGAAATAGATAAGGAATATAATAATTGTTATGAGGAATAGAAGAGAATGGACATTACTTTGTTTGATTTACTGTTAAAAAAATTTTATGCCAATGTTTGGTTTGAAAATATAAACTTGAAATGATAAAGGAATAACCAACAAAAAAACGAAAATATTATTATTATTATTATTATTAGTAGTAGTAGTAGTAGTACTACTACTACTACTATTACTATTACTACTACTTTTCTACTTATTGTTTTTCTTATTATAATTAATTTTATTTATTTATTTATTTATTTATTTATTATTATTATTATTATTAAATTCTTTCTTCTTCTTCTTCTTCTTTTTCTTATTATTATTATTATTATTATTATTATTATTATTGTCATTATTCATATTAATAATAAAAATTATTATTGTTAATTTTATACTAATTAGTAATCTTATTATTATTAATTTATTATTTTTATCAATTATATTTTTTATTATTATTATTATTTCACATGGTATGTTGTTCTTTAGTTATTCTTAAAATAATTAAAGACAAGGTATGGTATTCTTTAGCTATTTTCCATGGTCAAAGAATAATAAAATCTCAGAATGGTTATTCTACTTTTCTTTTTCCAACTAAACACAAAGAATGAAAATGTTAGGAATACACTAGAAATGGAATTTTTATTCCATTGAACAAAACATACCATTAAAGATACTCATACATTCATGAGATTCAAACACACTACTTGAAATACGAAAATTCTTAAAGAACTCCTTTGAATCACTTGCATTAGGGCTAGAGATGGCAATAACAACCCGGCTCAACCTATAACTTACCCATTTTTTCTAGAACGACATCTTTTTGAAATTTTTTGCTTAAAAAAAGGCTCAGTCAATTGGCATTAGGGATGTCAATAGGCCGGCTCGAGCCCGGGCCGACGATGGCCCGGCCCGGCCCATTGAAATTTTCCCTCTGACCATTTCGGCTCACGGCTCGGGTGGGCCTCAAAGGGCCGGCCCGTGGCTTGGCCCATGCGGCCCGAAATGGCCCGCCAAAGTGGCGGCCCGCGGAGAGGCCCATGGCCCGGGCCACGGGCAGCCCTCGGGCCTTTTTGGCCCGAAATTTTAAAATAAAAATTTTAAAAAATAAATTTAAAAATTATTGTTTTATTTTTTAAAATTAATAAGTTATAAATTTTTTTATTTTATTTTTCATATTTACAACATATGTATATTATGCATATATGTATTTATGCTTTTTAAAACTTTTTAT
>JANZXR010000002.1:1701419-1724336 GCA_027575705.1 Erythroxylum echinodendron | reverse complement strand
GGAGGTGGAGGAGGTCTTGCGTCGTCTGGGACTGGGAGCTAGGAGATTTTAATCTTCAAAGGGAAAACGACGAGGGAGGTGGTGACGAAGGGTGGGAGGCGGAGGCAAGGCGAGATGATGGCGTCACGCCGTCTGGAAGTGAGGGAGACTGGTGGATCTGGGAGGCTAGGAGCGGGGCTGCGGGAGGGAGGGAGAGGGACTGACTGACTGAGGCCAAGGTAGCTGGAAAGTTTTACCGTTTCAACGTGCATTATACGACGTCGTTTTATAACAATAAAACGGCATCGTTTTTAGATCTACGGGCTACGGGCCAAACCTCTGGTAGGGCCGACCGGCCCACGGTTTGGCCCACCCATCTTCTTCACGGGCCGTAGGCCGCCCACGGCCCACCCTCTCTGGCCCGTGGCCAGGCCCGGTCATTTCAAGGGCCAATTTTTAGACCAGTGGCCCGGCCCATGAGATGATTTGATCGGGCCAAACTCGTTGACTTCGGGTTGGGCCGGGCCGGGCCAGGCCACTTTTACCATTCCTAATTTGCATTCCTAAATGGGGCTCATATATCATGGTCTTATGTTAAGCTCATTTAAATATGCGGTCCGGTCCATGTTAAGTAAAGAGAGGCATCGCGTCTGACAAGTCGGTTATGACAAAAACGCGGGCGTTCATGTCGTTTGGTAGTTGCTAAGAAGTGAACAACGTACAACTTTTCTTCTCTTGATTCCGATCCGATCGGATTTTACTTCACTGCGAGTGTGATTGAGACAGAGATGACGGTGTTTCACTTCTTCAACTGTGCGATTCTGACCTTCGGTCCACACGCCGTCTACTATTCGGCGACTCCACTGTATGTACTTTACTTATAGATCTTCCCACGGGTCTCTTTCTTTGAAATACTCAATCTTTCAAGGGCCTAATGTCATCTTTTTTCATATGAATGCTTCACAGGTCTGAGTACGATACCCTTGGCACCTCTATTAAGTCGGCCCTTGTCTATCTGGGCACAGCTTTGGTTAAGGTTAGCAATCAATTATTAGAAAGAAAATTTTCAATTTTGTATTTTCATAGTTTAATTTTGTCTAATTTAATCCCATTTTTGGGTTTGATAGCTTGTTTGCTTGGCAACTTTTCTTAAGGTGTCGGAAAATGACAGCTTTGATCCGTACCAGGTTTGTATTTTTCCGGTTGATATCTGTGGATAATCTAATTGGTTATGCACTTGTAGTTATATTTTCGATGTTTTGAGTTCTCTTCATATTGTCATGAACTGTTTGTGGTCCTTTACTAACAAGCATCTTCTCCATTTAGGAATTGTTGAAAGCCCTTATTGGTTTTATAGATGTTGCTGGACTATACTTTGCATTGACCCAGTTGACTCACCGCAACATCTCTCAGAATCATAAATTTCAGGCCGTAGGACTTGGTGAGTGTTACTTGATTAAAATATTTAATTCTTTTAAATAGTCTTGGTTCACGGTGGTCTAATGTCATAAATCGGAATCATACACATCTCTTATTGTGTTTGCGAATGCTTTCGAGTTTTAGTTTGCCATGTTCATTTGATAACTGAAAAGAATGATTTTCCTTTCTCTATCATCTTCAAGGTGGATATATACAGCCTTTGAATTTTGTTTAATTTGTGGGAGATGTTTTATGATAATAATTTTAAGAGCACTTTGTGATCCTACTTTATTGACCAAACAAATCCTATTGGTTTTCTGTTTATTTTTCAGTAGGTATGGTTTCTGGTTCGGTTTGTTCAATAATTCAATTAGATGAGTAATTGGTAGAACTTGGAAATCCTGCTGATGGGAGTTCCTGTTCACGGCCATCACTACTTGCTAGCTCTAATGTTCTTTTCCCTTAATGGCAGGTTGGGCCTTTGCTGATTCTGTTCTACATAGACTGGCACCACTTTGGGTGGGAGCTAGAGGACTAGAATTCACTTGGGATTACATCCTACAAGGTCTTGAAGCTAATGCGAATCTGGTATGTTTATTCTGAGAATTTGTATCGTGCCACTATTGTTGTTGGTGTAGAATTCTGCTTGAATTTGTGGATTCAAGCAAATGGCTGTAATTTGAAAATGAAAACTGTTGTTTTACTTGGTTTTAGGAAGAAAACTATATAGGTCAATCTGGAGATGTTAGCACTTGGGTGGGTTTTTGTGGTTGAATAATTTGGTTGTCCCGACTGTTTCGTACATTCTATCGGTATACAGGTGTTCAGCATATCACTTGCAGCATTGGGATCTCTGATTTGGCTTCGTAAAAACAAACCCAAGACGTTGATTCCGATAATATATGCATGTGCAGGCATTGTTGCAACAATGCCTTCCATCACAAGGTCTGAACAGTCCATCCATCTCACATCATCTTTCATGTATTTGTGAATGTTATTTCGAACCCAAGTTTTCTTTTCTAGGAATAATTTTCCAATATCTAAACTATTTTTACTTGCATAAAAGTATTTAAGATCAATTTGCATCAAATACTTTATGTATTGTTAGAGTTCTTATCTGCTTTTTATTCAAACTATGTGTCTTGGATTGGAGACCATATATGCCATTAAATATTAATTCAAAAGATGATTGTCTTGAAAAGGATTTTGCTCTCACTGCAGTTGTACTTCATTATGTGATTATCAAACTGCAACTTTTTCCTCGTCTATGTATTAATCTTTGTTCTTGCAGCTACTTAAGGAGAGGACTGGGATGGCATTTTCCGAAAGTTGTAGGCTTTGAGCTTTTCACCTCTCTGGTGACGGCATTTATTAGTTGGAACCTCTTCTGTGCATGTCAGAGGCCATCTTCCTGAGAAAGCTGCCCTGATATCTATAAACTGGAAACTCCGGCCGGATTATTCACTGATAACTGATATATTGAAATTTTCATTCAGACGAATTGCGAGTGGAAAGTGGAAACTCCTTTGTTTTTCCTCTGCAACATATTAGTCTGATGTGTTGTAGGAACTTCAATAGATTCCATCACTGTAATTGCTTAGAAAATTTTCCATTGTTTTTGCAAGTTTTTGTGGAGTTAATGAAGAATGAATCCATATATTGAAACTGAAAGGTTTAGCATTGATTGTGCACATATCAGAGGTGTATATGAATCATAAAGGATCGGCTCTACCTCTAAAATGGGTAATCATTCAAGGCATTATGAAGCGTTGATTCTCACATGAAGCTATATGGTAATCATGTGCTTACAGTATTGCACAATCGGTTCTCAGAAACTAGGATTAAAGTCGTAACAATTTATCTGAGAACTGACACGAGTCCCTAGTGATTACAACACCAACCAACTAACTATTTACAATATAGCTCGATCAGCTTCTATATGAGTTCCTAACATTAGCAAAATACAAATTACAGGCGTGGTAAGGGGTTTCTACATAATTTTTCCACCGGCTACTGCAATGCCTCTCCTTGAAATGTTACAGTGGCCATTTCATCGAGTAAATTACTAGGCAACACGAAAGATTTGAACATCCAACACAAAAGAGTCATCCAGAGGGCTGCCAGGCTCAAACAGGCATATATCGAACTCATTCAAGTTGTTATCCGTGACGAAATTCTTCCACCCAGCAGATAGACCTCCGCTTTTACGGTACTTAACATACAAAAAATTGGTGTGCCAAGTATTCCCTTCGACACGCAGAATCACCTTATGTCGTGCCAGATTACTCAGATGTTTTGCAACCCATGAAGAGGGGATTACCTGCGTGAATTATCACCAGAACGTACAGTAAGCAAACGGTGCACGGAGATTTGCCTATCAGTTTCACGAGTGGCAGCGAGCTTAGCATGACGCAAATGCTAAATTGAAAGACCGAAGAAGAAACATGAGCGCATCAAATTTGAGTAATTGAGGAAGTATGTATACCATAAAAAATTTCCTGTAAACATGTGATGGCTTCATGACCACAACGAAGCCGTCATTTGTCATTACTGTTTGTGCCAATTGCAATGCATTCTGTTTCTTTTCCTCGCTCACAATCCTTCCTCTAGAAGAACTTGGAAAGCTATGCACAATATCTAACAAATTTACACCAAAGTTATTGACAGAGAAAGTCTGTAAACAAGATGGTTTCAACGATCTCACCACAGCAGGTGCCTTCATGTACCGTAAAACATTGACAAAGAAAACTAACATACTCCAAATGTACAAGTACAGTTATGAAACATGTTCTATCTATAATAACAAAACCGAGAAGAAGTGTACCAGGTTTGGTCTCGGTTTCTTCATCAGGCGAACAAGGTTCTTCATTTTCGACACATTGGCTGACATGAGAAGGGTAAGGAAACTTTAGTTCCCTCTTGGTCCTTTTATTCAAAGGTTCTTCAGTTCTTATGATTTTCCCCATAGTCTCTGTCGGTGTATTCTTTTTGAAAGTTTCGGAGGTGGCAGGCCTTCCAAATGGTGGTGTGCTATCATCATCAATATGAGTTTTCTCCATTGGATAATTTAAATTGCAAGCAGAGGCAGGAACAAGATCACTAGAGCTTTCTCCTGTTCCCTTTCCTGTGTGGCAGCCACTGCTGGATTCTCTATGTCCACATTTTCTAACAAAATAAGAAGCTGCCTTTTCGCACAAGCTCAACCCGTCAAAGAATAGGACGTCAAATTGTGAACTGCCATTGTACTTAAAGACCAATAGATCTTTCTCTTGCAGATAATTGTCCTTCACAAATTGATCCCAACCATGATCGAAATACACAGTATCGTCATTTGTTGTCAGTCCAACTCTCCATGCACAGCCACTGGGACCTTTCAAAGTGACCATTTCAAGTAGTTTCTTTTTCATATTCCTAGAAAATTTTTCTGGGATTTCCTGTAAGCAAAGGATGGTAATAATAGCAAGTCAACAACAAAGGAAGAATCAAGCGCGAGCCGACAAAAGGTTAAAGAAGAACGCAGGTGGCTTAAAATATATCGAAGATGAATAACAAGTCATCAATCAAAGATAGCACACTTTCCCATTTCAATTTCCTCCAAAAGTTTAGGAATTCAAAACCGAGAAAGCCTTCCAACTTTTTTATCCAAAAAGAAATTAGAAGATGTATAAATCTCTCCCTAATAAAAACGAGCCCAATTCACTTCCCCTGTACAATTCAAAACACAAGAATTCAGCCATAATCACATTAAACATAAGCAATGTACGTGAAATTTAAAAGTGAAATTTAAAAGCTAGATCCAGTATGATTGCTCCAAAATGGAGACTAACAGGAAAAGAGATGAAATTGACTTATACGAGACACACAACTTACAAGACGTTGATTAAAACCAGGACAGAGAAACTGAGAGAACTGAGTATACTGAAAATGGGTCCAGTAGATTTCCTCTTCCCAACTTCTGCAGGTTCTGCACGTTTCTTCGCCCATAGCTACTGATGTTGGACCCTTTAAAGATCAGTAAAAGATCGAATCTTTATCAAAGATTGATACACAGAAACAAGAAGAATCAGCTTAATAACCAGAAATTAGTATTGAAATATAAGAACGACAAGTAAAAAGAAAGAACAGCACCGAACTTACCCAGCAAAACTGAGGAATCGAACAAGATTATGATATCTTTATTACATTGTCGATCCACAACAGTATAACCCAGAAAGTGAGAAATAAGATAGTTATTACTGATTAATAGCCTTGATATGCTTACTTCCATTAACTGATTTTTTTTCATGTAAATGGTTATTAAGTATTCCAAATAACAGGCCATGGAGGGTGAACGAGTCTCTAAGACAAGACACCAAGACAAGACAGAGTCCTTAAACGACGAGCCTATATGTGTCGTGTCGTGTTGCATGCTGGACCTCGGGCATTTGTGTTGGCTTAATATTAAAATCAGTCGCATGACAGGCATTCAACTATTAATTAAAAGTTACATTATTATAAAAAAAAAGATTTAATGGGTTAGTGCTAGTAATAAAGACAGTCTCTTGCCTATAATTAGAGGTAGGCATGGTTCAGTTCGGTCAATTTTTAGTTTTTTTAGACCGAATTGAATAATCCGTTTTATGGAACAAGAAAATCGAACCGAATTGAATCTCATATAAAACCGAATTTTTGGTTTGCTTTGTGGTTCGGTTCGGTTATTTCAATCTGTTTGGGCTCTAATTTTGGATTTTAAAATTTGGGTCAATTTTAATACATGTCAAACATTTTTATTTCATTTTAGAATCTGATTGTCATACTTGTAAGTTGCAAACTTACTTTATATATACCTAGATTTAGAAGTATAAAAAAGTACAATTTTTTTTTGTTTTTAATTGACCAGTTTGGTTTGGATTGGTTTGGTAAAAAATTTTGCCTACACCGTACCTAAACCGATATAGTAGGTTTTTCAATATTCAAAACCGAACCGACCATCCATCACTCTCCATATCAACTAGCTTGGCTCGTTTCTTCGGTTTTGCGAGTCAGTTCAGTTTTTCCAAAGTTTTTGCCCACCCGTACCTATATCTCATCTTGGTGTGAACGATGGGTTAGAATATTGGATTACACTGGCTGAAAATTCGATTAAAATTAACGTAGATGTTGTTTTGTTTGATGAGAGTGGCTGCTTCAATTTTGCTAGCATCGCTCGGGACTACAGTGGTATTCTTATTGAGACAATTGCTTCTTGTGGGCTTAGACGGCATACATGAGAGATGGCTGAAGTGATTAGTTTAAAGTAGGTTTTCAGTTATATAAGGAGAAGGAATTGAACACATATTATGGTAGAAACAGATAATCTTACTGTAGTTCCAGCAATGCACAGTAATATTCAAATGGCCTCTTATTTTGAACAAGCTATTCTTGCAAGACTTTATTTTCTAATCTTTTTTTATGTCTTTTTGGTTTTTGTTAAACAGTTTGCAAATAAGGCTGCTTATTACTTTACTAAAGAAACCTCATTTTTCTCTCTCTGACCGTAGTATTAAAAAGGGCAATAATGTCTCTAAAATGTTGAACTCTAACATTAGGAGCTCCCATCATCTGTGCCCTCGGGATTAGTGGAGGATGTAAATTGCGGGATGCGCCTCAACTGACCAGAAACTTGGGCTTACCTACTAATCTCACCATACAAGGGGCCCAAATATTAAAAGTTGTCTCAAAATTTGAACCCCCACCCTGCAGGTCGCCAGCATGACAGACACCACACCACCTAAGCCTTTGTCAGTTAAGCTATGCCCCGAGGGCGGGCAATGATCTCTCTGATTTCATAGCTGTAATGTTGAACAACATTATAGATTAATGGAGTTTTTTTTTCTTTTATTAAAAAAAGATGTTAATAAGAGATTCTTAATATGACATAAATATCGGACCTTTATTTATCCAAATTTTTTTCATTTTAAATCCTTTTGTCGTACTTTTCTCCTAACTTAATGTTTTAATAACTAGTTATAAAATAATTTAAAGTTTAAAAGATTCAATCAGTATTACAATATTATAAAATTTGATAAAAGAATGAATAAAATTAAATAATTTAAATTATCCTCATCTACTTAAGATTTTAAAGTTAAATTTTAAAAAGTTTGTTAAATAAAAATTAATTGGTTTATTTTAGTTTATAAGAACTTATTAATTAATAAAATTGGTAAGTTTTTAATAACAAAAATTACTAAAGTAAATCAAACTAAAAAATTAAAAATCGAGATAAAAAGTTGGACTTCAAGATTTTTATGATTCAACTGACCAAATCAATTTGAATTTTTTAATCATTGGTTGAGAGAAAATATACTTTATAAGAAAACCAAGTCTTTTTTTATAGTATATGGTATACAAAATCATTATCTTTTTTTACAATATATTTTATAAGAAAAATTATTCTCTTTTTTATACAAAAATTTGAGTGTAAATTAAATAAATTATTATGTAATCTATCAACTATATATTTAAGATAATTGACTCAATCAAACATATTTAAATTAACTGACATTTTCAATCTAAAGGAGATTAATAATGAATTTATCTTAAATTTTAAAAATAAAACTTAACTAGTTAATGTAATAGTTAAAAAGGTAATATGTTGATTATTTTCTAATTCTGCCCATTTTTGCTTATATTCTATCTTGGGTAGTAATTAAGAAAAACCTTTTTCCCCATTGCCAAATAAATTTTCTATTTTTGAGGACTTTGTATTAATTTATGCATCAACAATCTTTCCAAAAATTGCCAAGCTAATGAATCTATATTCAAAAAAGTTTTATAAAATGATTAATTTTTAATAATTATATTTTATATTGGACCAATTATAAACAAGTAAAATTGTTCTTTTGTGACCGCAAGCTCTAATTCACATCTCTACCGAGAGGCTCTAATTCACATCTCTACCAAGTTACAAGTTCGCGCTTGCAAGAGGGTAATACGAATTTGTTTGTCAAACATAATGTCAAAGTGTTTATAATGAGTTGTTAGGTTATATTTGATTGAATGGAATGAAATATAATATTATTTTATCGTTTGATACGAAGATTTATAATGAAATAAAATAGAATAAGATAAAGGATAGAGTTTCATATTATATCTTATTTTATCTTAAACAGTAAAAATAAGTTATCTCAATTTAGGTTAAAAATTAACATTTCACTATATTACGTTATAAACTTTTCTTCCAAACAACTTTATATTATATTATGCTTTAAACTCTTCTTACAAACATTATTATGAATTCTCTCTGTTTTTTCTAAATAATAAATTTTTAATATTATATTTATTTATATTCCACTATGTTATAAACCATTAAAAAAATGATGTAAAATCAAATATAGCCTTAACGATGATTCAAGATCAAACATCAGGCAGTAATTGCATATCGAACCAAGTACATATCCATAATCTAAGACAAAAAAGCCACTTCACTGTAAAATCCAAAAAGTTCAACAGAAAGGTAGCTGAAACCATATAAACAGAACTTGCAAGTTCTTCCGAATATCAGAAACGCCTCCAACGATCGTCTTCTTCCCGTTGCAAAAAAGCATTCTTGGATCGGAGTAGACAAAAGAATCCAATACCAGCTGGCTTTTTGATTATTGAATTGCCTCTCAAGGGCATCAACTACTCATCCTTCATAGATTGGATTACCTCCTCCTTGTCTTTGCCAGATCGGAAAATGCACACTTCGAAACGAATAGGCTCATGAATCGTTCCCTGGACAGGCTTAAACAAGCAAACATCACATAGTCTCAACTTGTTTTCCACAGCAAAATTCTTCCAACCGGTTGTTAGCAATCCACTACCTCCACTCGGTGGACGTTTTAGTATGCATCTCCACTCTCTTTCCCCTACATGAAGAACTACTTCGGCTTTTAATCTTCCATAGAAATGGGAATTCAGCCATCTTGCCGGTACCACCTGCAGAACATAAAACCAGTCTTAACTTAAGTTTCGATCTTGTAATACATATTCCATAGTACCCGGAGAAGCAGAACTACAACAAATGCAGAATTCTGATAGAAAAATTCATGTTGTGCATGTACCAGACAGAAGTTTGTGCGGATGTACGACGGCCGAATAACCACCACGAAGCTATCTTCAGTTGCTTCTACAATTGCAGCTTGCAATGCCTTGTCGTTCTTGGAATCATTTCTGAGAGTTTTCTTTCCAGGCATTTCTGTTTCTTCATTAATTACTATCAAATAAGTTAATAAGACCATAATACAGAGTAGAAGTATTGCTTGCTCATGTCTCTGCATGCATCCAAATAACATTCACATTCATCTAACCAAAAGCCAAGAAGAAACAGTATTCCTGATGTTACCTACCGGCCCTAGGCTTCAATTTGCACGCGTGAGAAGAAGTTTGCCTGGTTGCGGAATTTGTGTTCGTCCTTTTGCTGAGAAACTTCTGTGATGGGGTAATTTTAAGTCCTGAATTGCTAGGATGGATAGGTGAACTGCAACCAGTTTCCTGTGAAAATGGGGTTTCATGAGAGGAAATTTCCTGCATCTTTCTCTTTGCAGAGAAGACAATTAAATCTTCTGGATTCACACATTCACCGGCAAGGTATGTAGCCTCCTTCTCACACATTGATTCTCCATCAAATACCAAGACGTCAAGGCAAGACGTACCCACATTGTACCGGAAGATCAGTAGATCACTAAATTCCAGAGAATGATGTTTGGCAAATTCTTGCCAGCCATCTTTTAGAAGCACACGATCATCATTCCTAAACAGTCTAACATTCCAAGCAGAACCGCTTGGACCTTTGAGAATTGCCATTTCAGAGAGGGCATTTTCTCTCATTTTGTAAGAAAATTTTGAAGGAAGAACCTGCAAATTTAGATCAGTGTCTTTTAACACCTAACTCCCTGACGAGGATGTTGTGCACTGAAACATAAACAAACACGAAAACAAGATCATAAGACATTAACGTTTTGCTTTAAGAACTTACAAATTCCTCAGTAAACCCAACTAAGAAGTAGAGTGACCGAAAATTAGTCCAATAGACGTCTTCAACACATTTTGCATTCACTCTATGGTTGTTTAACGCACCCCTTCTGCTTCCATCAGCTATATCTCCAGATTCTCCACTACTGATGACAAAGTAGGAAGCTTCTTTCTCGCATTGGGTCTTTGTATCAAACACTAAGACATCAAAATGAGAATTCCCAACACAGTACGTGAAGAGAAGCATATCACCGTTTTGCAAGGAATGATCCATCACAAACTTGCGCCAACCATCTTTGAAAAACAAGGTTCCCTTCTTTGCACGAAGCCCTACACACCATGTACAGCCACCAGGACCCTTGAGAACCACATTCTGAGGTAATATATTTCTCAAATTGTTCCCAAATTTCATCGGCAGGGCCTGCAATCATGCCAAGCGCAAAAAAATAAAAAAAAAGATACAAAGTACAACGATTAAACAGAGATCAGAAACAATCCCATCAGTTACGAGTTTAATCCGTGAAAATTTTGATGTTGGTCTTCGTCACTTTCAACTTATTAAATGTTCAGCTACTTGGACGCAACATGCATTTAGCTTTCTGAGTTGGGTCATTTACATTTCTCCATCCTAATCCCTGCATGCAAAGAGACTTTCATTTTACTAAGTAATTATCGGCGCTAAACGTACCAGTTTGTCTTCAAAACCAGAGCTGAGACGTTGAAGGAACTTAATACTCCTGAAATGTTTCCAATACAAATCTTCAATCCATTTTCTACCATGATCTTTTAGTGTTCCCATCCTGGAGAAGACAATTTATAAAGCTCAAAAGATCAAAAATTGTTGGATACAAGAACTAAGCCACGGGTTACCCTACTCAGAAAACTAAACCTTCCTAGTTTGGTTTCCATTTGCGGAACTCGATCATCATCCAAAGAACTGCAGTATTAAAGTAAAGAGAGAGACCAGTAACATGGAAAAACGAGCAACTTGTCCTGTACCTGCCAAATATTTTCTGTCATTCTTACTGGTTAGTGGAGCGGTTTTCAAACCTCGAAAGTGGAAAAATGTAATAAGCCGTTCGAAACTAATGAATTTGGATTTAATTAATTAATTTTGTGTAATTAAACTTAATTCGTATGTTTAAAATGTAAAAAAGAGATGATTTGAATTTTACCGTATAAATTAATCTTATTTTTTTTATGAATTTAATTTAAATCTTAAATGAGTTGAATTGAATTATGAATTGAAGAGTCAATTCTTTTCGAAACATTAACAATTATTTTTTAAATATATACATCATAAATATATAAACTACTACCAAAAAATACACATGTTGATTACATATTATTTTTAGTTAAGGATAAAAAAGTCATATAAAGTAGTTAAAGTCATTTTTATTGTGTTCCAAACTATGTAATTGAATTCAATTATAATATTTATAGATCTATTCTAAACAGTGTAAATCGAATTTAATTCAATCTTAAAAATGTAATTAAGACTGCGTTTGGATCTGCGGTGTTAATAAGTACTTATTCACTGCAATTTTCAAACGCAATCACATGTTTCGATCTGCGGGCAAATAACCGAAGGTTGGAGGAAACTGCGGTGTTACCACAGAAATCTATAAGCAAAAAGAGAGCTGCGGTAGGAAAGTGTTTCTGCAGTAGAAATTTTACTTTCCATTAATAACCTTCTGATGATTTTTTTTCCACTATACCTTCAACTAATAAAAAGCAAGTCTAATGTATTGTCTTCTTATTACTTTAATTTAATAATTTTTATTTATAATTTGAATTTATATAATTAATAATATATTTTTTAAAAAATATTTTATTTATTAAATTTATTTTATTTATATTTATATTTTAATTTAATGTTTTATTATTTATAATTTTAAATTTATATAGTAATAATATATTTTTATGAAATATTTTATTTACTAAATTTATTTTACTTATATTTTTCTTATTTTAAGTTAATATTTTATTTTTTATAAATTTAAATTTATATGATTAATAATATTTTTTATAAAATATTTTATTTACTAAATTTATTTTATTTATATTTTCTTATTTTAATTTAATATTTATTATTTATAATTTTAAATTTATATGACTAATAATATAATTTTAATTATTTATACATCAATTAATATTTTATTAAATCAATGGGTTTTTTGTCATTTTATTTCTTTTCAGCAATAACAACGATACTTGCCAAACACCTTTTTTTACGTTTCAGCTGTTACCAAAATAACAATTTCAAACACATAAGTACTTATTCATTTTAACAGGTTGATTTCAATAAGTTATCATCTGCCGCCGCTCCCTCACTAAACCTAAATCCAATTCATCAATGAATTCATTTCGGTAATTTCCAAACAGCTTGTAAGTGTACTTAATCACATAAAAAAATTTTGATTTTAAATTAATTTATAAATTTTATCATTACATTACATCAAAATCGAATTCGATACTAAAAATTTAAATCCTATCCAGCTATAAATTAAATCGATATGAATTAACAGATCAAAGTATGTTTAATTGAGTTTGGGTTTGGATACTAAAGGTTGGAGATTTGTATTTTCTCAAAATCACAATGATTTGAACTCATCAAACTGAAAAACAGGAGAAAGCATATACATAGTCAATGCTATCTTCTTCAGACTGTTTCCTTGTATCACTCTGTTTATAGGACTACACGTAACTCCTGCGCTAATGTATGTTCATATGATCACACTCTACATGAAACTCAACAAGCGTTCTACAGAACCTACATTCCCAGTTACATTAAGAGGAATGAACAAAAGAATATGTCCTCAAAGAGCAGAACATCGACACTGCAAAAACTAGGGTGCTGAACCACCTGGAACTAACGTCAGTACCTCCTCTTCGGCGAAAGAGGGTCGAAGAAAATTAGCGACAAATGCCCACATCTTGTAAACATCTTCAAAATTGGTTAAGAATCCAAGAGTTGCGGTAACAACCTCGACGCGATAGAAAAGACTTTTACCATCTTGACAGGCACTGGTCGTTGGCTTGCACAGTTCAGTGGCTTGAAGGTCAGTGTTCCTGAAATGTTGTTTTGGGATGTCTACCATCCTTACGTGGCTAAGAATGCCAATTCCTAAAGAGATTCCAAGTTTGTCAGCTAACTTCTGAACAACTTCTGGGTGGATTAGTTGCCCTTTACTGCGATCTCTGACATTGAAAGCTACAGAAGCACCTCTTTCATATTTTATCTTGGGGCCATATATGTGTACCAGAGGCACTTCCTCTCCATTTGAAGATGGAAAGCGAAGTTGAATTAAGGAGGTGACAAGCCAGTTGATGAGATAACGAAGTCTGAGAGCAGTTTTGTTCAGTCCAAGCAAGTTGATGTGATCCAAATGTCTGCAAATTATCTCAGGCTCCTGTCTCCTCCACTCTTGCTCATCATCATATTCTTCATCACTGAAGAAATCATCATCAAGAGTAGCTGGCGATATATCCCTCTGCTCAAAATGACTTGAATTTTCTCTGTAGTTTTCTTCCATTCTAAAAGATACTCGGTGGCTCATGCTAACAACTCGATCAACCTCTTCCAAGCCAAAATACCTGCCTCTTTCTCTCCCTCCCAACAGTCGAAACTCACCTTCTGTCTCTCTCCTTATAGCACTCTCTTTTGATTCTCGACTAATATTACGGCCAGAGGGACTTTCAGGTGCGTCATTCTTAGGGCTATAAATCGTGGGTATGAATCCATTTGTAGTATTGATCAACTTAGGATCTGCCAAGTTTTCCTCCTCATTGATCGCTTGTTTTTCCTGAATCTCTTCAGAAAGCTTTGAATCAACATTTTCGTCTCTACGTTCTTCTTCAGGGATTCCCTTGGCATGGTTAAGCTCCTCAGACACTGATAAGACAGCTACATCAAAAGACAAAACAGGATCTTCATGCATTCTATTGTTCTGCTGATTTTTGTCAGGTACGGCGGTCTTCTTTGATTTTGATGATAGTTTAGGAGAGAATCGCTTAATGAACCTCTTTCCAGACATCCATGATGGTGAAAAGGGGGAACCCGTTTTCTGGTTGTTCGATTGCCGGCAATTATCAGACATTAACGGACTATGTCCCAAATCAATCCAATATGAATTTTCTGATGATTCAGATTCACTGAAAATTGGACTCCTCATGACCTCCCCGACTGAAAAGCTCTCAGCTTCCTCGAATATGGTGCTTGCCCCATCTCTATCCGAGCTGTTATCATGTTCCATCTCAGTTTCAATAACATCCCTGACCTGTTTAGGAGTGAATGCGCCTGAAAATGCAGGCATCTGTGATCCCCCTTGTTTTTCTGGTGCAGTGTCTTCGTTGCAAATGATATCGTCTTCTTCAATTCCAGCCAAAACGTCTATACCATCCATAGAATCATCCAAATACTGGGGAAAGACAGGTAGAATCCTCACCATTCCAGACCCTGTACGCCCAGAGTTATTTTGGAGACTTGACATCACAGATTTCTTGATCAAAAGGCATCCGAACCCGGTAGGATCAGACCCGAACACTCGATAGAATGATGTAATAATAAAATCTGGCCGGAACAAGGACAGCCCCAGTGAATCCATATCCTTTGGACCTAATGCCCCAGCGTCCAACAACACATGCCAATTATTTTGTTGAGCAAGTGCCATCCACTGATAAGAATACTTGGCCCCAGTTACTCTAGACTGAACAGGAAACACAAAGAGCCCGACTGCTGAATCCTTCTTCCTCTTCTTCTTACTTGAAATCTGTTTCCTCAGCTCCTTAGAGCATAGCTTCAAGGTAGGCCATTTATACCAGGCACTATAGACCTTAGCTCCTTTTTCTTTAGCACGGTTAGCCATCCAATTTACAGACTGACTCTCATGATCAAACATGGTCAGCAAGTTCTTATTCGTATGGAATGGATAAGACTCAGCTAGCAATTTAAAGGCAGAACCTCTGCTAACTGTGAAAACAAGACCATATTCATTCTCAGGAATGTTCAGGTGATCCATAATCCTAGTCTTTATATCGTGTTCTGCAGTACCCTTCTCAGCACCTCCATAGAGAGCATGATTACTCAAGTTCGTAGTAATTTCATGCAAAGTAAATGCAGATGAATTCCAGTATTGTTGAGTTTGTAGATTAGAGAACAACCCAAAGCCACAATAATCGAGACATACCTTAGATGAAGAATCAGACAGATGTGCATACTCATCAATTCTCAGATGATCTATCTTTTCTGTCGACTGAAATTTCGGGTACATGGACAAAAACTTGGCGAAGGCGTCATAGAGTTGCGGAATCGACTCGTTGGAGCTAAAAGTTTTCTCGGCCGCCAAAGCAGTAGCTCTCAAGAACTCCTTTTGGGCATGAAGCCTAGCAAGTGACCTTGATCTACCGATAGTTGTTCTCTCCTGGTGCAAATATGTCACGGCATCAATATCTTGAGATTTTGCCAGAGACCCATCTTCAGAAGCTGCCTCAAGAGCCTCCTTTAGCTTGCTTTCTTGCAACTGACGAAGCATAGTCAAACCAGGACCAGAACGAGAACCAGAACCACCTCTCCTTTTGCTCTTCTTGTCCACTAACAGAGCCGCACAATGGGTTATTGGTTTCCATAGTGAAAGATGCATGAATGCCACCGCTCTTTCTACCTCTGTCCAATCCAACTTGTACCCTCGAAGTAGAAGAACCAGTAGAGACTCGAACAAAAGGGAAAGTGGGAGTCTTTGAAATTCAAAGATGTCAGCTTGGCGCAGAAACAAAACAGATTCTTTTCATCAGTTTGGACAGAACTTTTGTGAGATCACCAGAATTGGTCATAAAGCAGAGCAAAGTTAAAGAAAACCAATCTGGTTAGAATCAGACCTTTAAAGATGATCAGAGAAACCTTAGCTTTAGCATCTCTTTAAAGTCCCACAATTTGCGGGTTCCAATTCAAATTCAACAGACATCAACCCCACAAAAGATACAAAACCCAGATTCAAAGGCATCTCCAAGAACCGAAACTCAACACTCAAAAGCCAACTTCCCTGAATCTGAATCTTCAAGCTAAGGAACTAGAAACCACGAACAGAGACAGGGCCAGCGCCCCCGCCAGAGCCACCAACATCAGATAAAAAATGTAGAAGCAGAGGTAAAGAGGATCAACAACAACTTTAGTTACTCAGCTCTGTTTCTGATTTCCACTATCCCTTTCTGCTATGTTGCGTTAGCATATACATAATTACAAGCAAAGCTCAAAGCTTTTCACTTCTACATTTACTACAGCAGTTAATACAAGCATGTCAGCATTAAACGCTACTGCTCTCTCTTCCTTTCATCCACCATTATTACACCTCCTTTTGATCTGTAATCCCGAATATACCCCCTCTTCCTTTACTTTCTCCACAAACTCTCGTCTTTACAATAAAGTTGCAGAATGTCTGAAGCAAGTTGCGGGTCTCTATATTCAAAAGAAACACCATAGTAAAGCAACTTTGACTTCCATCTTGCCAATAAATATTCTATAATAAGCTACTGGGCATATCAATACTGATGTATTTATGGATTCTTCCACACTTTTAGTTAAATTACAGCGCTAGTAGTTTTCATGTCTGCTTCAGTTTGAGATAGCTGAGAAGATCAGGCATTTACGTTCAAGCTTTTTCTAGTTAGTGCCTTGCTTGAATGGTCACCCCGTCTACTTAAAAGAATCAAGCACCTCAACCAATTCAATTCATACTATTACTCTCTACATTCTCAGGACATCAAGAGACAGATAGATTAAGAACTCATATTTAATACATTAAATATTAAAATAGTTTGAGAATTGTGTCATATTCAATATTCAACACATTAATCATTAAAAATACTTTTACAATTATAAGATTTTATTTAATTAATTACTTTATTTGACATTTAAATAAACTTTTGTGACACGAGATTTTCTGTATTATTTAACCTATTCAAATTATATTTTTTTCAAAATAACGTCGTTTTGAATTTTTTTACACATCTAACGATATCGTTTCTTACTTTCTCAAATAAGAAAACGGGCCAAAAAGTTACCTTAATTAAAATTTGCCTAGTACTTTTTGGCTCTTTCACAAAATCATTCTTGACCACTAAAGGAAATAACCCTTCAATGATTGTCCATTTTAGTATAATTTCGTTTCCTTTTTTTTTTGGTATTTATGTTGGTGAAGCAAAGAAAGTTCTTTCTTCTTTTTTAATTATTTGGTACTTTATAGTTTCATAGCAATAAGTTACGATCACAGGCATGCATCCTTTCTAATCATTCTTTCTAGCCTTTACATAGCCTTGTGCGTGCGTACCCCTATTGAGCTGTCACTGTTTAGAAGACGTGATTCGGAGTTGTAAGCATATGACAATAATTATTCACTAATAAACCAAAATTCGAAATTCATTCAACCTATTTCATATAATTAGAAATTAATGACAATTATTTAAAATATTTTTAATATTAATAAAAAACATGACACAATAGAGAAAATAAAAGAAACGAAAAACACATAAGATTTACGTAGGTCAATCAACATAACTTACATCTAAAAGTATGGAGAGAACAATCTTATTCCGTGGGAGAGAATTGTTATAAGTGATCAAACCCTATAACTTCCCTCCCGCTCATACTATTGATTTCTTTTTTTCCCCCTCCTTTCGGGTCGACCTTTCAAATATTCAGGTTAAGTTATGATCCGTTTATGGTTCGTCAAAAATTTAGAACACTTAACAAAAATTAACTTAACTTAAATTAAATTAATTGACTTTATATTAAATGAGACAAAATCAATTTATTAATCTATAATAAATTAAAATAATAAAAATATTTTTTAAAGTCAACTCAATGTAGCGTCAAAACTTCACCTATCGGTACCCCTGCCAGTCCTAAACGGCATCACGTTGGATTTCCACGTGAATTCCGTTGTGTTCAATATATTAAAGTCAAACTCTTTCAGATTCAGACAGACAAGTATCCAAGCACGTTGAAGTGTTGGGGCACAAGTCAACGACAACCGTTAAGTTGATATCGTGAAAATTATATTTCGGAATATTTATTCTCAATTATTTGCAATTACTCCCTTTCTTAATTTGTTCAGCAACCCTTTCTTTTTTCTTTCTCCAAATTTGGGATAAATAGGAAATTCCAAAAATATCCTTAATAATAGAGGATTGTCTGAACATTTTTCAAAAATGGATATCCCGTCCAATTTTGACCATGTTTGACAATCAGCCGGTTGCATTTAGTTGTTAACTGATAGCTGATTATATCGGCTGATTTGACCAGCGAATTGCATTAGCTATTTATTAATGATATTTGATAAAATTAGTTGTTTAGTATTGACTGTTGATGTGTAAAATAACTTATGAGGGTATAGTCTTTTTAAAAAATTATGAAGACATGAATTTGCCACTCGTGTATAGGCTTTTTATTTTTATTTTTATTTTTATTTTTATTTTAATTACACTAATATTGCTTTAATAAAAAATTAAATTAAAATTTGAATTTAATTATTATTTTAATAAAAAATAAATTAAATTTAATTATTACTTTAATAAAAATTAAATTATAATTATGTTATTATTAATTTTATAAAAAATGCATTATTAAATTAAATTATAATTATAATTATGTTATTATTAATTTTATAAAAATTAAAATTAAAAAGAAAAATAAAATGTATTCAAGAGTAGCAATCGTGCACTTAAGGCTTGTAGTTAGGCTTTTGTTTATTTACGAGGGTATAACTGATTTACAGTTGCACATAACAAAAATGTTGTTCGAAACACTAATATTGTGTAACTTTTTTAAATTTAACGGTTTGGGATAAATTTGTTAACTATCCATCTTCTTACCAAAAAAAAAATCAACTATTTAAAAAAGACAAACAGTTGAAACACTTGAATCAGCTAAAAAATAGATAATCCACTATCATCCAAACACAGCCTTTGCCTTCTCCAATTCTGTTTAAAACAGCATAAGTTTTATCATTAGATAGGAGTCTGTCTCAACTTGTCTAATGGCCAAAACAACATTAGATAGAGTTAAACATGATAAAATTGGATAAAGGATACGAGGTGCGGAAAATATTTCCTATGCGACATAGATCATATGGTTGTTTCTCAAGATGTATTAAATATACTAGATATTTTCATATGATAAAGTGCATTTTATGCATATATTAAATAAATTATACAATGCACATAATAGTTCGTATATTATACCTTTAAAATAATATAAATTTAATTTAAATAATATTTATAAATTTCTTTTTTTACCAAACTTGTAATTATTCAGATTAAAGGTTCTTTTTTTTTTAAATGAGACTTGATTTACTAAATTGAACTACCAAAAGCTGTGTACTTTATTCATTACGTTAAAATTTTGGGGTTTTAGAAATGTTTTTAGCATTCCTAAACAGTTTTGGCATTTAAAGTTTGGAGTTTGTTTGGTTTTTTTTTATGCAATCTCTGCTGTATTGTGAGCCCAAAGTCGGAAATGTTTGAAGTTTTTAATTATAAAAATTTACATAATTAGTTAAATACAATATGTTATTTAATTTAAAATTTTATTTAAAATAACTTATCTATAATTAATTATTAAATTAAGCCTTACTTAATAAACACTTAAAAAATTATAGAATGTAACTTTTCTTAATGGAGGGTGGGGCTTCAGGTGATGAGTACAGGCAATTGAGTAATGAGTAGGAATCCGTTTCAAGAGACAGGTTTTGCTTTTTCTCTGCCTTTCTTTTCTCATATTCAAGTCACTTTTCCCTTGATATCAATTGTTATCTTTAGTGTAAATTAATCATAATTATTGTGATTTTATTTATTCAAAAAAATTAATTTATGATGTTAAAACTTTAAAATAAATTTCAATTTATTTTAATAAAAATATTACACGAAAATGATAACTAATAATATTTATTAAAATAATTTTTAAAATATCTTTTTAAAATGTATACCATTAAAATAATTTTCTTGTTTATAAAAAAGAATTTATGCTAAAACCAACGAGATCAGGAGAAAATGTAAGCTAAAATGGGCCTAGCATCTGGACTCTTGATGAAACAACTAATGGGCCCTTTTGAAAAAATGTGGACCTAATTTTGATCTACCAGGCCCATATCAAAAGCTGACCTGTAATAGAAAATTGCCATGTTACAAGCTATTCTCCTTACGTGGCAAACTTGTCGCTATATAGTTGCCACGTGGAGAATAATATATTACCTCTAAGTGTGCCTGACTCGTAATAGCCTTGTAGGGTTTATGAGTGAGTTCCCGTAGATTCACCACTCGGGCGATCACAGTTTTTCAACAAAAATTTAGACTCCTTCTACTAGACTCAATTTAAGTTTGACTTAGTTCAATAATTCGTATTATTGGCTAGTTTTAATTTTTAGGGTGTTAGTAGTTATGACAACGGCAGAGCCAAACATTCTCTGAAGATAACTTGTACGATCGCAGCAACCGACGATAGCAATATGGCAGTATACACTTTCATGTTATCAGGCATACATTGCAGGAGATGACCATCACCAAGCAATGAAAACGAAAGGTTGGATATCAATTGGGTGGCGACCTCTAGAGCAAGGATAGGTGAAACTGAATTCGGATGGGGCGTCCAAAAGGAACCTAGGCCTAGCTAGAGCAGGAGGCCTCTTACGCGATGAATCAGGAAGGTGGATCTTTGGTTTCGCTCGTAATGTTAGCATAGCTTCTTCTGTGGCATCGAAACTATGGGCAATACATATAGGACTCCAGATTGCATGGAAGAATCATTATCGGCAAGTACATTTGGAATCTAACAATGCACAGATAGTTGATACCTTTTGTGCTGGATTAGGGGAGCAGGTGTCCAATGTAGTTCTGTATAAAGACATTAAGTCTATCCTTCGAAAGGATTGGGTAGTCCATATTTTTCATATGTACAAAGAGGCTAACCAATGTGCTGATTGGTTGGCTAACTATACTTGTTCCCTTCCATTTGGTACCCATAGGCTCATTACGTGTCCAGTGAGACTTGAAATGTTGTTATTCGGGGATGTAATTGAAGTCTCCATAGCCCGACTCTGTGCGATATAATTTGTTATTTTATAAGTTTTTCTTAATGCATTTAGGCACTGCCCTCACGATTACCCAAAAAATAAATAAATAATAATTATATTTAAAAGTCAACTTCTTCGATTAACGAAGGATAATATTTTCTTATCGTTAATTTCAAATTTCTTATCTTATTGGTTTAATTTTAATTTGATTTTAAAAACTACTAAAAAATGAGGTAAATATTTATAATTCTTCATTAAACTTCTATTAATAATTAACATTAATTATTTAAAAATCTTGTTTTTTAAAGTGAAAGCTCTTTAAATATCTAACCTCGTAAGTTTGACCATTAGATGTTATTAGACTATTAATGTACTACATAGTCAACAAAAGTGTCATAATTTTTATGTTTGACATAACTTCTTTTCACTTGTAGGGTTAACTTGTTTCTTTAATTTTATTTTAAATTAGTTTATTTAATTTAATTTATATTATATACGATTCTATGATAGTAGAATCTTTAAAATTTAAATCTCGTAATTTATTAGTTTAATTTTTAATTCAATTTTTAATCATAATCTAAAAAAGGGATAAATATTTATAATTATTAATTAACATTTTTATAATAATTATCATTTATTATTTGTTTTTAACAGTCAAAACTCTTTGAATTCCAAAACATCTACACTAGGACTATTCGTTCTATTAGACTGTTGATGTACTACGTACTTAAGTAGACAATAAAAGAGTCGGCTTGAAAATAAATGAATTGCTAGTCGTAGAATATTATTCTCGTCAGACTTAAATGTACTTACGTAGTCAACAAAAATGTCATATCTAACCTACTAAATTTGACAATTCGTTTTATTAGACTTTTAATGTACTACGCTGTAAATAAGTTCACATGTAAGGTTAATAAGTTTCTTCAATTTTATTTTAAATTATTTATTTTTATTACATATAAATTTTACGACAATATAATATTGATTAAAATTTTAAGTTTTAAATATTTTATTTTTTTAATTTTTAGTTCAAAATTTTTAAAGATTATTAAAATGAAATAAATATTTATAAGTCTTAATGAAATTTTAATAATAATTAACATTTATTATTCAAAAATCTTGTTTTTAAGATTCAAAACCTCTTTGAATTCTAAAATATCTAACCTAAACCAAACTAAAACAAGCCAAACATACCTAAATTCCCGCCTAAGCAGAGTATGGGGAGAGTAAGATGTACGCAGTCATGCCTGCATCTCTGATAGAAATACAGAGACTGTTTCCTTATAAACTTCCGACAAAGGTAAGAGTAACACAAATAATACCAAACAAACAGACACAAACAAACAAACACCGACAACAAAAACAGGCACAAAAACAAACATAGACACACAAAACAAATAGACCAGACCGATGCAAGGGCAATTCCTGTGTAAGAACTCTCCCTTGACCAATAGCTGGTGACCCTTTTCCATTTGCGACCCAG
>JANZXR010000002.1:1685391-1701319 GCA_027575705.1 Erythroxylum echinodendron | reverse complement strand
GCAAGGGCAATTCATGTGTAAGTATAATAATATATGTATATGCATGAAGACTATAACCTATAGAAAGCATATGAAAATAAAATTATATAAATACATAAATACATGAAGATGTAAATAGGTGAGCAGGCATAAGCAGGAATAGAAAAGGATTAGAATCAAGAAAGTAACTTAATAATAATAACAATAATAATAATAATAATAATAATAATAAATAAATAAATACCAAGGAAATAAAAGTACACTATGTAAGTAATATCTCTAATTACACACATATTTATATACATATACAATTCCTAAATGACATATTCCTAAACTAACGTCTGCTAGCTATTATAACAGAAGTAAAACCTAATCATCTCTTATATGAGACTCTAGTCCTACCCGAAACGTTTTCTGCTTATCCTAGACAGAAGTTCTATCCTCGTGGGGCTTCAGTAGGAGGGCAGTTTTTCAGAGATACGGCAACCGGCATACAAGCTATCCGCTGCACTAGGAATATATAGCTAATATGGAGCCCTGCGACTCCGTGAATGACAGGTCAAACAATAAACAAAAATAAAATAAACGCGTAGTACATTTATTACTGTAGACCACTCTAAGGATCGACCTGTAGATCTTTGTCGCCCCCACTTCAGATTACAAGCCAAGTTCTCAGAGCAGTCTAAAGCCCGCTGTACCCCACACATCCCTGCGCGCCCTATACATCTAAGATCGAAATTTTGCGTCGCTAACTGTTTCTATCTGATGTCATATCCTCAGATAGATTTAGCACCTATAGGTCCAGTCTGATCTGCTCCTCCCATGCCCTCCTTGGCCTCCCTCGACCTCGCTTTCTTTCGACTTGGATCCCTTCAACTCGCCTGACTGATGCCGTTACACTTCTCCAACTCACGTGTCCGAATCATCTCAATCGCCACTCCCTCAGTTTGTCACCAATAGCTCTAAAATATCTAACCTACTAAATTATAATGTCAAAACCTACGTTAAAAGTCGTTTTATTAGACTTTCAACGTACTAGGCATCAATAAAAACGTCATTCATGTTTTCACTTGTAAGGCTAATATGTTTCTTCAATCTTATTTTAAATTATTTATTTTTATTACATATAAATTTTATGACAACATAATTTTGATTAAATTTTTAACTTATAAATATTTTATTTTACTGGTCTACTTTTTATTTCAAATTTTAAAAGGTTATTAAAATGAGATAAATATTTATAATTCTTAATAAAATTTTAATAATAATTAACATTTATTATTTAAAAATCTTGTTTTTAAGAGTCAAACCTTTTTAAAATCCAAAATACCTAACCTACTAAAATTGACAATTCTTATTAGACTTACATAGTCAACAAAAATGCCATAATTTCCATGTTCCTTTACGTGTAGAAGCATTGGGAACCAGATCCTCTGTACCCACTACTCTGTACCAACTCTGTTCCACATGATCTTATTCATACAATATGTGGGACTCATGTGAGACTCAGAGAGATATATAGATGAGATCGCGTGGAACAGAGTTAATACAGAATAGTGGGTACAGAAGATCTTATCCCGAAGCATTGCATCATATATTCTTTCTATTTGCGGGGATACATTTCTTATGCTAAATGGTACATAATAGCATATGATACAATGTACCTATCAGATCACATGTAATATTGTTAAGCATAACATGATATAGTACCTATCCGTCCTTCTCGCTGGTGTTGTTATTGTTATAATTTAATTGATATTAATTTAATTTAAAATTTTAATTAAATTATAAGTTATACTCAATTTGAGATTATGAATAATCAAAACTAATTCTAATATATTAAAAAAAACTCAAAGTATTAAAATATTTAGTTCATAGAAAATTTATACAACTCCAATATAAAATCTAATACTTCGAATTAATATTCTTCTATTAGCTATATGTGGAATTAATTTAATTAAAATTTTTATATTAAATTTTAAAAGTTCAAAAGTAGAAATTAAATTAATATAAAATTTTGTTTTAAATTCAAATTCAATATTTCCGATTCAAAATCTATCTAAAACTTGAATAATGTTTATTTGAACATTGAAACTTATCATCCGGTAAAGAAAAGAGAAGCAAGCTGATCTCATTGTGAGACTTATAGTCTTGTACCATACGTGTGGCATACTAGGTTAGACTTAGTATGGTTGAATAAAATTACATAATTTAAATTAGGATTGAAGAAGCAAATTATTTTTACTTATTGAATAAATTATATTTCAATTAAAGAAAAAATTGTTAAGTAAAACTTACTCAATTTATAAAAATTAATTTATTTTCAATTAAATTTTATCTTCTTTAATAACTAAAGATAGTTAATTTCTTCAATTATATTTCAAATTATTTAATACTATTAAACTTTTACTTTATATCAGTTTTGTAATAGTCAATCGGTTTAAATTTTAAACCTTAAATCTTTTATCTTATTGATTTAATTTATGGTCTTATTTTTAAATATTATTAAAAAAGAGATAAACATTTGTAGTTATTAATTGAAATTTAATTATAATTAACATTTATTTTTCAAAAATATTGTTTTTAAAAGTCAAAACTCTTTGTATTCCAAAGTATCTAACCTAATAAATTTGACCATTCGTTTTATACTTTTATTAGACTTTTAAACAATATATTAAAAAACGGAATAAAATTTAAACAATAAAACAAGATGTTTAAGGTTTAGGATTAAAAAATTTGAAATAAGATTAAAATAGAATGTCTTTATCTATATAATAATTTATAGTTTAATTAAAAAGGAGATTATTAAATAAAAAATAATTGATTTATTTTAATTTATAAAAATTTATTTAAAAATCCAAAAAGATGTAGTTTCTTAAAATTCTGATCTTGCCGTAGTTGTATATGTTGATTGCTTATTATAAAGTAACTGTGACACAACTGTTAATTTTTCAACACAAACGAAAACAGAAAAACTAAGCACGAAATAAACAAATTAACACTGAAAATTTGGTAATGTAATTCAGTACACCTAGTCTACGTCTGTGGGACACTCACTCAGCTTAATCACTTTCACTAATGAACAACAATAGTTTTACTCAAAGCATTACAGAGTCGGTTTACCTACTCTTGATGCTATTCCTCGTCTTCACTACTCGTGAAAGTATTTTACTCCCAATAATACGACCACCTCGTGTTAACCTCAACAAAAGATTTTCTCAGAAGTATTTGATTATTAAAAATGAAAATAAAATAAATCAAGTGGTAGAAACAATAACAGACATAAAACAAAGACACTTGAAACAGGAAAAACAACTCCCTTAAAACATCCAAAATTTTCAATGAAGAATCATAAAATTGTCTACAAAAAATTCTGCTGTGAACCTTTGATAATGTTACTAAGATATCTCACGCACAACAGCTACTAAAACTCAACAAAAACACTAACATTTCATCACCGAAAATGTCAAAACAAATTATCTCCAAACCCTCGAAACTTGTTGAATGTTTTTCAGTCAAAAACCACACCAAAATAGGCCAGAAAAGAATAACGCAATAGATAGAAAACGCAGCTACCCAATAATGATAGATAGATCGTGTAATGTTTACAAAATAGAGAAAAGCGTAGCTGCTATATCTTAATCAATTAAATAATTGTTTTATCACTGAAACCTCCAAAAAAATACAACTATGCACTGATTGATATTTAACAACAAGAATTATTAAAGTAAATAAAACTGAAAAGTAAAAAATTGAATAAAAAATTAAACGATTCAAAATTTTTACTCTTAAACAGGCCAAATAGATCAAATTTTTTAACCGTTGTTTTAAATGTATTAGGTATGTAATAAACATGTCATAATTTCTATTTTCATTTATGTATAGGTAGGCTTGTCGATGAGTCTGATCGGTTTTGACATCTTTATGTGTAGGAGCACTCAATCTTCTTTCCACTTGTAGGGTTCATTATTATTATTATTATTGTTGTTATTGTTATTATTGTTAACTTTGTGTTTAAAATTTCTTTTTAACGTATGAGAAGCCTTGTTATGAATACCGGTACGTACCGGACTAAAACCGGTACCGGTATATAAATTATGGTACCGGATGTAAATATCGGTCAACTACTGGCCGGTACCGAAAATTTTAAAAAATTGGGGAATTTTTTTGCAAAATTTTCAAAATGTTTTAAAATTTCCCTCCCTCCCTCCTACCTCTCTTTCCCCCCTTTTTTCAAAGTTTTTTAATTAGTTATTTTATTTATTTTAACTTTTGTAATTATTGTGAATTTTTAATTTTTGTTTTTAAATAATAATAATTATTCTTATTACTAATAATAATTATAAATTAAATAAAACTTAAAAATAAATTATTTTTTAATATTTTATATAATATTTATTAATAAAGTATTATTAAAAATATCTTATTTTTAAAATAAATAAACTAAAAATTATTATTTATAAACTAATATTTATTATATATATTTTTAACTATTAAATAAAAATTTATTTGAAATTTATATATTTGAAAAATATAATTTAAATTTAATTATATTAAATAATAATTATTAAATTAATTTTATATATTAAATTAAATTGGGATTATTATTTATTATTATAATTTTTAGAGACAGAGTACAATTGTATAATATGATAATGGAATATTTTGTAATTTTTAAAAAACTTCAGGGACTATTTCATAAATTTAAAAAATTATCCGAAACGGTATCCGATATTAACCGGTACCGGTATAGTATCGTTCAAGAACTCAATCCGGTACAAAGTCCGGTACAATATTCGCAACATAGAAGTAATATCCCGTTTAAGGTTTGGTAGATAATGGCAATCTTGCTCGTCTTATTTGTAGACTGTGCCTTTTCAATTTGACTATGTTTTCTATTGGCTAGCTATCCCGTATCAAGGAATTGATATAAAAATCATTTTAAATTTAAGCAACATAATTGATAATTAATTGTACTTTAATTAATTTAAAAATAAAAATTATACTCAATTTGATATTTTGAATAAATCAAAATTAATTATAATAAATTAGCACTCTAAATGTTGAATTTTAACATCTCAACTCTATTTCAAATTAATATCCTTCAATTAATTATATTAGGGTTAACCTAATTTCAATTTTTATATTAAATTAAAAGGTAGAAATTAAATTGATTTAATTTTTTATAATCATCTGTTTCTATTACTCTATTTATTTTCTGTTGAATGATAACAAAATAGTACATAACCAAAAGACAAGCAAGCTGATCTCGTTCTGAGACTTCTACAGTATGTGTGCCATACTGGGTTAGGCTTAGCCATACTTTCCCAAGCAAAATCCAAAGCAAACGCCATGGGAATCTGCACCATCTTCATACCGGACAATGTCCTTAATCCTTCCGATTTGTCGTCGACCCAGCCATCAAAACATGGCCGTGGCCACTAAATTAATCAGCCATTACTTAGTCACGTAAACATCCAAGTACCAAACTCCAAGACAAAGCATCCTTCTAAACCATACTGAGCTAGTCAGCCAAAAATGCATGATAGATTCGGGGACATGAGCTAAAACCTCTCGAGACTCCAGTTCTGTGACTCAGCTCAGGAACTGAAATAGTGAAATGGGTCATTGGTTATGCGTTACCGCCCAACTCGGTCTTCGCTTACTCTAACATGCTTTTGAGCCGTTTGCATGTATTACACGTATCTTTCCCCATAATCCAATTGGTAAACCATGACTCAAAAAGCACAATATTTTAATATTTATTTAGTATTGAACCATTGCTGGTGTGGAATCATTAGCTCCACTATTTATAGCATGGGGTTTATGAGATTAAACGCACAAGGGCCCTCCTTCTTCCTTTGGTCATAATATCAGAGTACTTTGGTTGTGATCTCCCCATGGACATCCTTACAAACATCCCTCAAATCTCTCTGCCAATGTCCTATGCCACCTCCGCCGCTGTTGGCGGCTTAGCCTTCTCTGTCTACTTCATCAAAAGGGTAGCTTTCGACCAAAAACAAGCACATACCAAGCTTCGTCCCGTACCAGGTGCATGTGATTTTTTTTGTCTGTTTCCTTTGTTGGGGTTACTAATCTATTAACTGAGATCCTCGTCGGTTAGAGCAATTATCAACCTGACGGTATTTTCATGCAGTTGTACCAGGTTTGCCGGTGATCGGGAACTTACTCCAACTTACAGAGAAGAAACCCCACAAGACATTTACGCGATGGGCTGAGACGTATGGGCCAATCTACTCGATCAGAACCGGAGCTTCCACTGTTATCGTTCTCAATTCAATCGATGTTGCTAAAGAGGTGATCGATTTAGCTTAATTTGCATATCCATTGTAAAGCTTCAAAGGTGCCCACTTTACTATCTGTATACTATTTTTTATAATCATATTCGATGATGTTAAGTACTTAAGTGGCAAGAACAAAACTTCGGATATTGGGGTCACGTCAGAACTTAGGTTTGGTGGTTGTCGTTTAGGAGAGGGAAAGATATTTATAGAAATAGAATAAAAGTAAAGTATTGTGGACTGTCCTGGTGATTGTTTTTTCCTCTGATTCTTTGTGTCAAACCAACATAACTAGCGACAAGTAGAGGCGGTTTAATTGGGCCAATCGAGGGAATTGGCTCTTAGGATTTTGTTTAAAGACAAACGGTCTGCTAGAGATTGGACTGCACTTTCGAGTTGTAAGAATTTCTTTGAGATTACAGGCCATGGTGGCTCGGTTTTCTTCCATCTCAACAAGAAAACTATCCAAAGCATTGACTGTTCTTACCCAGAACAAATCTATGGTTGCAACAAGTGATTATGATGAGTTCCATAAGACGGTGAAACGATTTATACTCGCTAATATGTTGGGACCAAATGCGCAGGTTAGCTACCAGGACTTGCTTTTTAGATCCTGTTAAGAATACAGTTTATATGATCAAATTATAACATTCCATCCCCAGAAACGACATCGGGGACACAGGGATGTGATGATAGAGAGTATATCAAGCCAATTGCATGATCATGTCAAGAATTATCCTAAACAAGATGTGAATTTCAGGGAAATATTTGAATTTCAGCTTTTTGGATTAGCAATGAAAGAGGTGAGTTGGCCTTTTTCTTTTACTTTTTCCTGATGCTTCACTGCTAAAGGTTTCAAAGTGTTGAAATGTCAAGTCCACACCTTTTTGCAGACAATGGGAGAGGACGTGGGGCCTTTTTATGTTGACGAACTCAGGACCACTTTGTCCAGGAACGACATTTTTCAAATTCTAGTGCTTGATCCGATGGAGGGTGCCATCGATGTGGATTGGAGAGATTTCTTTCCATATCTGAGTTGGATTCCTAATAAGAGATTGGAAAAAAAGATCGAACGACTGCATTTACGCAGGCAAGCAGTGATGAATGCTCTTATCAAGAAGCAGAAGAAACGCATTGCTTCAGGACAGGTGGGTGTGTTTCTTCTGTCTTCAAGTGCAGAATTCTGTATATACTTCTTTAACTTCCGATCACATTTGAAACAGGAAGTGAACTGTTATATTGATTTCCTATTATCCCAAGGCAAAACACTTACTGAGGATCAAATTACTATGTTGCTTTGGGAGACAATCATTGAGACTTCAGATACAACTATGGTTACTACAGAATGGGCAGTGTATGAGCTCGCAAATAGCCCTGCCTGTCAGGTTGTCTGAATTTCCTTACTATCACTTCTTTGTTCTTGATGTTTCAAGCTGTGTTCATACATGTTTCTACTCAACTGCCTCTTTACGCATCAGGATAAGCTCTACCAGGAATTGGTAAATGTTTGTGGAAGTGAAAAGATTAAGGAGGAGCATCTATCCCAACTTCCATACTTGAATGCTGTCTTTCATGAAACTATTCGGAAGTACAGTCCCGCTCCGGTTATACCCTTGCGATACGTGCAACAAGACGTTGACTTAGGGGGCTACTATGTTCCTGCCGGAAGTGAGGTAGGTTAGTTTGTCTTGAGAAGTTTTCTGGTTTATTAGGATGGACAATCACTGTAATTTCGTCTGATATTCACTAACGCAGATTGCTGTTAATATATATGGATGCAACATGGATAAGAAAAGGTGGAAGAATCCTGAAGAGTGGAACCCGGAGAGATTTCTTGATGGAAACTATGATCCTTTGGACCTGCACAAGACGATGGCTTTCGGGGCTGGAAAGAGAACATGTGCAGGAGCTCTTCAGGCAATGTTGATTGCTTGCACATCAATTGGCAGGTTAGTGCAAGAATTTGAGTGGAGACTGAAAGCTGGTGAAGAAGCAAATGTTGATACTCACGGACTAACAACTCGCAAGCTTCATCCCTTGCATGCCATAATAAAGCCTAGGATCCCATAGGAACGAACGATAATGGCTATGGTTTCTTAGAAGGTTGTCTTGCTCTTTTTTCTGGAAATTGTATCTTCATGTGTCCAGTTATTGTAATAACAGAGTCTATCTCAGTAGTGTTGTGCTAGAAGCCTGGAACGATACAGTCCTTGTTTCCGAATGATGATGCTGGTTTACCCGTTTGTGACAGATTTTCTTCTTCTTCCTCCAACACCCGCACTACTTCTTCCTACTCCTCCTCCGCTGCGTCAACTTCAACATAGACGCCCTCATGACTCAGTCTTTACCATTAAGGTTACCTGCTAATAACAGTACTGATTATGCTTTGCCTATTGTGAACATACACGTTCCTGATGAAGTTTTTAATCTTAAATTATGTACGCAATTCCTGTTAAATCAACAATATAGATTATAACATCATAATTCAACCATGTCTGGTTGATCCAGACGGAACCCAATCGAGCATGGCCGGTTGGTCCGGGTCGTATAACTGGCTTCAAAGCTACAGGCATGGAATAGATTTACCTGACAGATAAACAGTTTGGGAAGTTCGTCTCCTGCGAAACACAACATAAAATCGTTGGAAGTCCAATCATCTGAGAAGCTAAGGTTAGGAAAATTCATTAGAATACTTTACCTTTGAATCTAACAACCAGAGTTGAGGTTGTCAAACGCAGCGTAGCCAAGGATCTTGCGGGTTGAGTTTAGTCCTTCTTGTTTATCAAAACCATCTTCAATAGCGTCCCTATGGGGGCTCATAAACATCGGCGATATGAACAAAGTTGGCGTCCACGCCGTCGACGATTTCACCTCCTTGGAAGCTCGCCTCGGCGATCTTTGGCCTGAAGGTGTCAGTACCTCCGGCGCGTCGACGCATAAGGGGTCGCTAGAGTTGATATATTGCATATAAATTAATTAAATATTTTTTATACAATGATTTTAATTTAATTTAATTATTTTTTATTTTTTAGAGGTTGAAACCTTCGAAGATGGTTCTGGTTGGTGTAAGTTCATTGAACCTGGCACTTCCAAGACAATTGACTCGAATCAAAGTAGATAATTATAATTCTTAAGTAGTAATTAAGTGACCACGTAATTTAAATAAACTATTTAATAAGTTTATAATATATAATTAAATAAACATTCTTATTTTCAATTAATCATAATTACAAAATCTGTCAAAAATATAATCTTTTAATCTTATTATATACAAAAAGAATTTAAGGTTTAAAAGATTAAACTGATATTAGATTGTCATAAATCAACTAAAGATTAAATAAAATTAGAGAATTTAAAATATAATTAAAAGAAAATGTTCATATTTATTAAAAATTTTGAAGTTTAATTAAAAAAGATTGTTAAATAAAAATTAATTAATTAATTTTACTTTATAATAATTTATTAATTTACATAAATTAACTAAATAATTAATAAATTAATCAATTTTAATCATAGTAGTTATTAAAGTAAACTAAATCAAAAATTTGAAAAACTAAAAAAATTAGACAGTTCTAAAATTTTATGATGTAACTGATTAAATTAAATATATATTTTAATAATTAATTATAATAAATTGAATTTATTGAGTTTAATCTTTAAAATCCATAACTTAATATTTTTAATTTAAATCCAAAATCTAATAAATTTGAGTTTACAAACACATAATAATTGAGATCAGATCTTTTATATCGATTATAATATTCATATTCTATTAAATCTTATATACATACTTATTGTAAATCTTAAATAAATATATGAATAAGAATTAATAAAATATATTTAAAAGGATTAAAATTTAAAAAGAAAGGATGACTTTCTTGGAAGCAACAACCTTTTGTGTGGCTGAGGTATGCGCTTACGTCACCAAACATGTCACCAAACACTGGACAAGCGAAGCAAACGCCCGAGTCTCTGGTCAATATTTCATTACTTATTAGATATCCATTGCCTTTTTTGCATTTACGAATCATCCGCCGAACTCCTTTCGAATTGCAATTTCGTCCCTTTCTCCTCACTATTTCAAAAACCCTAATGTTGTTACTTTGTGATAATTCAATAACAAGTATACTTTATATTTTAGGTTTGGTTTGAAGGAGCAATGATGGTTGATAACTTGCTGAAATTAACCTGCTAAAATAATAAATACTTATTTTCAATAAGTACTTTTGTGTTTGAAATTACTATTTTGGTAACTGTTAAAACGTGAAAATAAGTGTTTGATAAGTGCAGTTACGGTTGCTAAAAATATATAAAATGACTAAAAAGCTTGTTGATTTAATAAACTATTAATTGATGTATAAATAATTACAAATATATTATTAGTCATATAAATTTAAAATTATAAATAATAAAATATTAAATTAAAATAAGAAAAATATAAATTAAAATTAGTAAAAAATATTTCATAAAAATATATTATTAGTCATAAAAATTTAAAATTATAAATAATAAAATATTAAATTAAAGTAAGAAAAATATAAATAAGAGAACGAGGAATGCGAAGAGTTAGAAAAAACGAAGTCGATACGTTGAACTTGTTTTCTATTAGTTGAGGGTATAATAGAAAATAATAATTATCAGAAGGTTATTAATATAAAGTAGAATTCCATAACAGAAGCACTTTCTTATCTCAACTCTCTTTCTATTTATAGATTTCTACGATGGTACCGCACTTTTCTCCAATCTCTGATTGTTCGCCTGCAGATTCAAGAATATAATTGCGTTTAAAACTGCGATAGATAAATACTTATTTCCATCACATTGCAAATTTAAACACAATTTTAATTAAATAATGTAAGACAAATCTTCAATTTTAGACATTAAATGACAATAATTTTTTAATGAGTTCAAATTTAAAGAGATTTTCTAAGGGCTTAGTCATAATTTAGAGAAGTTTGGCGTGCGTAAGCGCTGATTCCAGGGTATTGGACGGCCAACCAATTATCGTAAGGAAACTTACGGGAAAAATGGGCACTGTGGTCAAAGTCAAAAAAGACTTGGATGCTCCAAAATACCATCAGTGGCTGTTCACACTCTCTCAAGCACGCCCAAATCCACTTTTCCTCGAACCAGGAATCACCTCCATCATGGTTTTAGGGTCGAGTCCCGGTAGCGATAGTGTAAAAGTTTCATCTAATATGATAACTTTTTGTGTGTACTGAGCACGGGATCCTTTTTCTAAAAAATTGAGTGAGATTAAACCGTAATTTACTCCTCCACCTCGTGTGAGAGCATTTAAAGTAGGCGATTCCACCTTTTGAATGCAATAAATCACCTCCATCATTTCATATGACGACCGTAATAAAAGTTGACAAGGCAAGAAATTTAAGAATTTTTAATTTAATATTTAATTTTATTATTATTTTCAATTAAAGTCTAAGTTTTTAAAATTTTCAATTAATAACCCAAACTGAATCCCACCTGCCTCCAAATTGCAGCCGCCTATTAAACCCAAGATCTCCCTCTAGACGGTGTTTTCGTTTTCATTAACAACCCCCCAACCCCAAAGCCGGCCGCCGACACCCTCTTCGCTCCTGAGCTCAGGAGCTTTTTGCAAACCAAAAAGCTCCGGAGTTCACCTGCTTCTCTCTCTCTGTCTCTATATCTCCATACCCTAAAACTCTCTGATAACCTCCAAAGCTCTCTGTTTCGACCCTTGATTTTATCCCAGATTTTCAATTCCCCCCCTTCGTCGCCGATCAACTGCTTTCTTCGTGAGAAATGGCGTTGATTTTCTTCTAGGCTTGCCTAGGTTGACTTTCGTATTACTCGAATTCACTATTTTCTATCAGTTCTTCTTCATTTTCCTCAAAATTGTTCGCATGGCTATAAGGGTAACTTTTTCCTTCTCCGGCTATGTGGCCCAAAACCTAGCCTCCTCTGCGGGGGCTAGGGTTGGGAACTGCCGTTCCGTTCACGAGTGCTGGGTAAGATCGAGAATCTTCGCCTCTCCCACCACTCATAACACCGACGCCGATCCGTATCCGAGATCGTCTCGTAACTTCCATTCGGATCACCGGCGGCCCAAGCATACTAATTTGGCCGAAGAGATCTTTCGGGACAGCTTTAGTAATCCTATTGCCGTTGGATTGATCTCGCTCGTGAAGTCAACGGCTGGGATTTCGAATTCCTCGTCCAGCTTTCTTGGAATTTCTCCCTTCAAAGCCGCCTCGATTCTTCCGTTTCTACAGAGTTCGAGGTGGCTTCCGTGTAATGAACCTGCTCGTGAATCAAAGAGCTGTGACGTGGATAAAGGCGGGACTATGGTGAAGAGAGTAGAGAATCAGACTAGTGTTAGTTTGAAGATCAAAGAAAAGGAGTTTGATAAAAGCGGGAATTGGCTGTCACGGCTATGTGAACTCTGCTCCGAGGACGTTAAGGCTATGTTCACTGCGGCCACCGTTAGTTTGTTGTTCCGTTCAACGTTGGCGGAGCCCAGATCGATTCCTTCAGCTTCTATGTGTCCTACTTTGGATGCCGGTGATCGCATTTTAGCAGAAAAGGTAAACAGATCGATTAAACATTTTCAATTCAAAATTGCTAATTTGCTACAATTTGTCGTTAATGTTAAGATTGGTAAATAAGATGCAGATGTATTGCTTCTTGGAAAGATGGAACTTGACTATGGTTTATTGTGGCTTTTATATAGAGCTGAAAGAATTTGCAATCTGCTCGAGAATATAGAAGAAATTTGATGGCGTGCGATTTTGTTTTGTGGTGGATTGAAGGAAAGCATAATATTGATTTTCATTTGTGCTTTTTCTGTTATCAGGTTTCATACTTCTTTAAAAATCCTGAAGTTTCTGATATAGTGATATTCAAGGCTCCTCTTATCTTGCAGGTAGTGTATTGAAGATTGCATTTCTTTTGAATATGATTAACAGTTCTTTCTTACCTTTTTTATGTTGGGTTGATTAGTACTGACTGTTCTTTTGTGTCATTATGTAGAAATATGGTTTCAGTGCAGGAGATGTATTTATTAAGAGAGTTGTGGCAAAGGCTGGAGATTATGTTGAAGTAAGACCCTATTATTTGTTTATTTGATCTTATTTTTCACGAACCTTGGTTTATTTTCTTGTTTCATCATTCGATTCATGCTTCTTTTTACTTATTTTTGCTAAAAGAATAATATGTACCTTTGTGACTAACGTCCTCCATTGTCAATATGATCTTCATGTTGCAGGTTCGTGATGGAAAGTTATACGTAAATGGTGTTGTTCAAGATGAAGATTTTATTTTAGAGCCACTAGCTTATGAGATGGAGCCAGTGGTAATGCTCTTGTGCTCAATAAGTTCTTCTTACATTGATTGTTTTCTTGAGCAGTATTTTGTCCCTCTTGATTTATTTGTAAACTGTTACCACCCAAATCGGTATCAGTAGCTAACTGGTTGAATTTTTTGGTGTTGCAGCTTGTGCCAGAAGGCTATGTGTTTGTGTTGGGAGACAATCGTAATAACAGTTTCGACTCCCACAACTGGTAATTTGAGATCTCTATTTGCTGTCATGCTTTTTCCTTGAATTTGGATTATTTTTGTTAGGAAAGGACAATTCTTTACAGAGACGGTACTTCCTAAGCTTGCTATTGTGTTACTAAACCATGTCCAATTGAAAGGCATACTCGACATATGATTGTAATTTTGACGGGATCTGTTTTTTTTTTTTTTTTTCTCTTTCAGGGGTCCACTTCCTATTGAAAACATCATTGGAAAGTCGTTGTTACGATACTGGCCTCCCTCCAAGGTGTCATACACCTTGCATGATCCACATGAAGCAACCAATGTTTTTGCAGTTTCTTGACGCTACAGCCTTCTTGTTGCAGAGGAAACACATATCGGAAAACTGGTCTTTCATCTACATGGATAGTAATCAAATTGAGCTACTTGTTTGCGTGGTTGGCGCACAATCGTGCCACTGTGATTTTTATAGCAGTTATTGGCCATGGTCCTGCCTATGAATGATTGATGCACCGATGGACCATCTAATTCATTGGTTGTATCTTTGGCTATTGACAATCTTTAGCTTTGATTGTATTGTTAGAAACTGAAAAAAAAAGAGCGTGCAGAGAGAGGCAAAACACATCATGTTCCTAGTTCTACTATGTATCACTCCATGTCGGTTCTGTCTTGGGAAGATTGTCCTTTTCTTGGAACTTCTAACGGTGCACGCCGTAGTGCACATTAAGCTCGTGACTCGGACGTCTGCGGATCAATATTTTAAGGACAAACTTGGATGACTAGATGATTGCAATCCAGCAGCAACATCCTGGAATCTCCTGAAGTTGGTCATGCTAGACACCTTCCCAATGTAACAATTTATTCTCGTAAATAAATGGGAAATACTGTCCCAGGGACGCTTACTGTTGTTTGGGATATACCTCATGTTCTTATGTTATTGGTCGATTCTTTTGCCTCCATTTGGTTCTGCATTGACAATTTAAGATTGTGTTCTTTGTTCTTACTACATATTACTGTTAAACTGGTTGACGAGTAAACGTCATAGTTGGTTGTACAGGATGTCAATTAGCAGCAAAAGCTGTCACTCATATTTGTTTCTGCCAATGCAAATTGAGCGTCCAATTTTTGTTGTTGATAATTGAAGTTCAATTCAGTTATATAAAATTTAGTTTATTCACTTTTCAAAAATTAAAATATTTTAATAAAATCAAATTTTATTTATTAAAATAATTGGATAATTTTTGAAAAATCTTTCAGTGATATAATGTATTTATAAATAATTAAAATATTAAATAAAAGATATAAACCTAATTTTTAGTTTAAAAAAAATAAAAACTTTAATTTTTAAAATTTCCTAAAAATTCTTTTTAAGTTTTAGTTTTTTAATTTCATCTCTTACATTTAAATTAAAAATTAACATCGCACATTAAACGGAAACTGATAACATGATTTTTGCATAACGATTTAACTTAATTTGATTAAATATAACTTAATTAATAGTTTTAAATAATTATGATAAATTATTAATTTAAGTCAAGTTAAATTAAAGAGTTACTACTATATTGGTGACATTTTATTGGGGATGACAATAAGTTGAGCTAAGTCTGGCCTGAGCCTCTGAGCCCGATCAAGCCCCACTGTATTGGATTTTGTACTATAGCGGTCGGTACTGGATGGTACGTACCATACCGACCGAAAAATGGTACCAAAATCTTAATTTTAGTACCAGATTTAAATACCAGTCGGTACTGGCCAATACCGGTTGGTACCGGCCAGTACCAGCCGGTATTATAAATACCGATCAATACCAGAAAAATTAAAAATTATAGGGACTAAATTGCAAAATTTTTAATTTTAAATTTAAAAAAACAATTTGTTTTCAAAATTTTGAGCTCCGGCCTGCGTGTGCTTCCTCCCCCCCTTCTTTTTTCAAATATTTTTAAATTTGTTTGAATAGTTTAAATTTTATTATAATTTTTAATTTTATTTTTAAAATAAAATAAATATCTTATTACTACTAATAATTAAACATTAAATTAAAATTAAAATTAAAAATTTTATTTAAATTAATTTTAATATTTTATATCATATTTATTAATAAAGTATTAATAAAAATATTTAATTTTTAAAAA
>JANZXR010000002.1:1641940-1673857 GCA_027575705.1 Erythroxylum echinodendron | reverse complement strand
TCTAAATGACATGCAATGACATAATATCACATATTATTTGCATTCATTTATCCATTCATCACATGAACTAATAAGCCGCTTTTGATTGCCCATCCTAGAAACATAAATACAATTACAAGGCTTTTAGGCCCAATAAAATCCTTGGACTTGGATCTTCCACTTTGAACTCTTCGCTTACATAACCTTGCCTATTTGGTAAAAAGTGTGCAACGGCCTTTCTTTTCTAACAAAAATTTGATTTTTGCAAAATCAAAATTTGTCCAAAAGAAAACAAAAATCTGCACATGTTTTTAACAAAAATCGAAAATTTGTTAAAACAAAATTCCAGCCCTTTGGTTTTCACAAAATCAATAATTTGTTAAACAAAAATCCAACACTTTGGTTTTCACACCAAATCAAAATTTGGCCAAGACACCATAATCAAAATCGAAACTTTACCTCTTCATTTCTTAAATCCATGATGTCTTCATCTTCATCATTACATGATTTTGTATATTACATAAGCTAAGAAAATAGAAAAATAAAGCCAAAGAGGAAACATGACGATGAAAGGCCACCCTCGTTGTTAAAACCCAAATAAAGAAAACTTTCAAGTTAACGTTATAATCTATAGACAACCAAAAGAGTAAAACATACACCATATATATTTCTATCACATAAAAATATGCAGCATACAAAAATTCCCAACCATGCATCATATATAGGAATTGAAATCATGCATAAGAAAATGGCTCTGATACCAATTGTTGGCTAAAATTATATATTTTAAAAGCTTGCTTTTAGAAATCAAATTTCAGAAGAAGCAATATAACCAAATCAACATGTTAAGCCATACATGATATGGTATAAGGAAAATATTTAACATAAGAACAAGATGGTAGAAATATACTAACTCTTTTGTTACAGCTTTAACTCCTCGCTATGCTATCCTATCCTAGGCAATGTTTCCTCTCCTAAGTGATGTATCCTCTCCTCGTTATTATGTCCTCAACCAATATGATTTACCACTTGTTCTCCTTAGATAACTAAGTTAACAAGATCCTTTAGTGGAAAAGGAGAAGAAAACTTGAAGAGATTTTGCCTTAGAAAAGGAAGCTAAAGATGAGACTCCTCTCATGCAAATTTCACCTATCTCATACAAGATAGGAGAGAGAGGGATAAAAATTCAACAACCCTTTGTATTCTCTCTCTAAATTTTCGTTAGGCCTTAAAAAAAGAAGTAAAGTGCATCCAATGCATCACATCCTTCCTTAATCAATCATAAAGAAGCCAATAAATGAGATTCTTCTCATTTGTTTTAAGATGGCTATATGAAAAGACCAATAACCTAAAATGATACATCGCATTTTCAGTTTTGTGATGAAAGAAGGCAGAGGGCCCATCAAATGCACCTCTTTCTTCTTTAATCCGATGAACGCTAAATGGTTACACGCTATCATTAAAAGAAAACCATTAAACCATTTAATGATAAGGTTATAACTCCATTTAATGATGATAAAGCGTGTTAAAAACCATCTTAAATGTAGCAAACCAATGCTAAATGTGTACCTGCACATTTATCCCATTAAAACCACAAATCTACCTCTTTTTTTTAATAGCTTTGATTTAATTTAATTAATCTAATTAATCAAATTAAACGAAAGCCTAGCCCATTTCTAAATGTTCATTTAGGCTTCTAATTAAAGTAAGCCCAACATTCAATTATAGGCTTTAAAATCTCTATTTATATTTCTTACTTGGCTTGATAACCTTTTTAAAAGTCAAATGGGGAATCTAATTAGACTTATATAATTTAAGCTCCAATAAACCCGGAATTGATTTAATCTTATTAGAATTAATTCCAGCTTATTAACTAAATGTCATTCCCCTAAAGACAATTAGTTGAACTCTTGAATTACTAAATATTATGAGAAAACATGTTTCAAATAACATGCCCATTTGCAAACTTTAGTATGAACCATATTATAGCCATCTGCATAATAAAGGGTAAAATTACCTTTTTGCCCTTATGTTAATTTTTCCTTCTAGATCTCCCGTTTTACTCTATATGGTGATTAACATACAAGATCTCATCCTGGGGTTAAGACTTGGTGGGTAGTTAGTCCATCTAACTACTAGTGCCAGTTTAATCACTAATCTCCATAAACCATCTAGAAGTGTTGATATCACTATAAAGTCTTTATTTGAGTGAATGTTTCCTGATATATGTTTCAATTAATAATTCCAACATGCAAACATTAGATTGATATTCTCTAAAAATCCATTCCGATCATATCAAGAATTATAATGAAACACATATGAGTTCACTACTCGTCAAGATTGTGGTCCATGATAAATGAATGCTTAAGTGTATGTTTTAAGATTAAAGTAACATCCTAATTTATTTTTTAAAGCATACATGATTCTAAATTCATTTAATAGTGCTATTAACAATAGTCAACTACTATCAGATATGAAACTTATCATTCCCTTGAAGTAAACTCTTTTACTTACAAGAAGATAGATCTCAACACTACAGTCTAAACCATGATCAAGCGACCAACTTGATTATTCAACTATGAATCAATTATTTTAGATTCTAATAATATACATGTTTCTCATACATCTCTATTTATATGTATATTACTTACAAAAAAATCTCGGTACCTTTTGACTAGTTTTATTATGCTCATGCATACAAAACCAAACTCTTCTATTTTATTAATAATAAATATTTACATTACAAAAAGTAACTGGAAGAAAATTAAGTTATAAGTAAATGCACTTACTTTCCTGGGCATTATATTTACATAACTCCAACAGTGATAAAAGCTCCTCATAGAAGTATTGGATTAAGAGCTACTTATTGATTTGATGGTACAGGCAGCTAGCACACAACCTCTTGAAACGCTCTTAATACTTATATAAAATCTCCCCATGGTGCTGTTGAATTGTACATATTTCTTTTCAAATATTCATAGCATGAGAAGCAAGGAAGTAATTCTCAAGAAAATTTCTCTACATCTCATTCCAAGTAGTTGATTGATCTAGATGGCAAGTAGTAAAGCCAATCCTTAGCGGTGTCCCCCATAAGAATGGGAATGCTCTCAACTTGATATGTCCTTCTTGTATCCCTACTGACTTCATGCTAGAACAAACTACATGGACTCCTTTAGGCGCTTATGAGGATCTTCACTTGACATACCACAAAAAGTAGGAAGAAGATGAATTAGACCAAATTGAAGCTCAAAAGTAACATTGATAGCAGGAAAATCAATGTACAAAGGATGATGATTAAAATAAGGAGTAGTCAAAGACTTAAGACTGTGAACATTTTTTTCATCCATGTTAGAATCAAATTTAGAAATAGAATCACTAGAAGAATCAAAAAGCAAATCTAAAGCTATTTGAATTCCTGGTGAAAAATCAAGTCTCCTTTCAGATGGTGATGTATACTTGGGACATTGTATAACTTGTCTTCTTAATCTACGTATCGTTCTTTCAATTTCTGGATCAAATTTCAATTGACCATAGTGAAAAGATCATTTCATGCACTATAACTAACTAAACAAGAAAAGAAATTAACCATAAATAAAAATAAATTACAAAATAAGAAAAGAGAAGGATATTAATCCCCGACAATGATGCCAAAATTGGTAGCATGCCATAACCCTACACAAAATAACTAAATCTAAAACTATAACAGTGGCAAGTCTAGGTTGTTCCTATAGAGATTAAATCCGATTACTCTCCTAAATTATTTGTATAAGTAAAATAAGGGAGGGGGTTTGGTTCAACACAATTGGAAAACAAAGTAAAATTGAATGCATAAAAACAACTCAAATTAAAAAGCAGCAAAGTGATAAAATTAATTAATGGTTTGAAATACGATTCTTTGATTTAATCTTGGCCTATGCAAAATTTCATATACGTCATTGCATTATTGTTTTCCTACCTCTCTTTAGAATATTGACCAGAATTAATAAGCTTTATTAATCCTTATTTTTCCTTAGGTCATAGTTAATCAAAAAGACCTTGTTAATTAACCCTAACTATCGGATAACCTAAATAATCAATTATTTGCTGCTCGACTTCAGTAGTTAATCGATCCTGTATTTGTTCAACTTTTTTAGTCAATTCATCAACTTGAGACTATAACTCCTGATTAACCTTCTTGGACTCCTCTAGTTGGTCTCGAAGTCTCTTTCAGACCGAAGCCTTTCTTTATGGTTGAGGCCCAAGACTTTGTCGCACACTTCATCCACTGTCATTGGATGACCTTGTTCTATTGAATCTGCCAATTCCTTACACATTAATTCCTGAACAATTAAGAATTATTAGATACTAAAATTCATAAATACTAAAAACATTTGTAAATGAACTATGTACTCACCCATTTTTCTCTGCATTCAGTAGTTGTCCATTGACCTTTACTTTCATCATAATTAGTGTGATACCATAACTTCATCCGGTCACATTCTTCTTCATCTTTCTCACTCTATTGTATTGAAATATATTATTAGTAATATTTATTATAAATTTTAAAATTTCAATCAAAGTAAAATATAATTAAAAAGATAATATCTTACAATCTCATGTTGTGTCACTACAAAGCCTTGAAGTTAGAGTTTGGTCGACATTTGACCTGACTCCTAGCCAATTCAACTTTTTAACTTTTTTCTTAACCATAAACGTAACAAAATCTATTATAAAATATATATAAATCACAATTCATAAATACAAAAATATAATTAGTTGTCAAAAAAGTTATGAAATTAAGTTTTGTGATCAAATTAACTAACGTTTGTAGATGATTGCTCCCAATATTCGCATAAATCCATCCACTCCGCCACTGTGACATTTTGGGGCTTAACATCCTTTTCTAGCTTGGTAAAATGTTTTTTAAATGAAATCTTTGATCTTTAGATCTTAAAGAAAGAAAATTCTTAATAGTAGCATGTACTTCGTCTTCTGTCCTCATTCCCTTGACTTCCAATTTTTATTGCAAAAAATTATAAATTATTGGTCAAAGCTTTAGGCATATGGAAAACACATACATATTAGATAGTTTTATAATACTTACGTCTAACTTATCAAATGCAATGTCGAACTCCTTATTAGTTATTTTTTTTTCCATTTTATTTTTACAGGTAAAGAAGCTCGGGATACTATACCAATTTCACCCGATAATTTGGCAAACTATATGGAGTTAGGTGGTCGTCCTTCAGTGGGGGAGATCTCTATATCCAATCACTTACTTATCGCCTTATTAATATTTGTCAATCTAGGTCTTTTTGTGACACCCCTTGTTTTTTTCGTATCAGTCATAGATCCTAAAATATAGCAAGGAATATTTTACAATAAACATATAACATACTCTTAATTGGTTAGATAAAAAATTATTAAACTTGTATGTTTAATGAATATGATGTGAAAGATCATACCAGCAGTGCTTGCAGAGGTAGTACTAATACTAAGAAAGGGGCTCATCTCATTTACGGGTGGATGATTAGAAGCTGAAGGCATCTTTTGAGAAGTTGATGAAGACATCTCTTGAGAACTTGATGGAGAACTAATATTGCATCACATTCTCAAAATTTATAGATACTTATCTCTAGGATGAGTAATAGATGCAGATGTGACATCTCTGAGTGTAGGAGTAGGCTCACAAGGTGTAGGTGTGTGATTTTATGGCTGTGTACGAGCATATGGCTCATCAGTTACACTTCCAAGAAGCTGATGGTACTGCAACTGCAGTTGTGTCGGTACTAAACTGCTTGATGTAACCTTATTCTTCTTCTTGGGTAGACCAGGTCCTATGTCAATCACTGCATTCAATTTGACATTAGATTTCAATAATACCATTAATTGATTAAGTAATATTCAGCAACCATATTTAAAGAAAACAATATAGTTTAGAACTGAAAAAAGACCTAGTAACTCAATGTAAACGGGCAAAGATCGAAAAATTACAAATTATGCACAATATAAGTACCTAATAATAAGATCAGGTTATGTGTGTCCTGCCTAATCTTACTGGAAAACAAGTTTATATATATTTAAGATAATAGTCTAACAGGCAAGGAAATGGAAATTCACATGCTGATAATTCATTAGCAGTGCAAACCATATCTAGTTTGGCATCGTTTCTCAGGCTGCCCACAATTTTCTGTGATCACTCGTTATCAGCACCCAATCTATCATTCCTTATTAACAGTTATATCACACCTTATTTAGTAATCCACATCATAGACAAAATAGACATTGGTGACAACATGCACACGTTTTGCAGAGGAAAGTGAATAAAAAAGCTCTAAGTGCTAAAACAATCTTAATATCACTACTCTAGTGTGCAAGTCAACTTCACTTTCCTAATGACCCTTGATGGCATCATTTCTACACTTTCTACTTTCTGACTACTTGTCAGGACTCAAACAACACATGTAACAGAGTGTAAAAGAGAAATGGAGGTGATAGCTTGTGAAGGCTTTTATGTGTCAGAGTTTGGAAAAAGATAAGAGGCCATAACTTTGTTACTTTAAGAATATGAACAACTTTCAAGAAAAGTTTGGTTTATTTTCATGATTAATTCTTAAACATGATCTTGAGGATTATATTGATGGGTTTATTAAATGCATTTGTGCCCAAAATACATGAACCTATGAAACAATTTAATTTTTGGACAGGATGAATGTATAAAAAAGTGTTTCAAAGCAATTTGTGTACTGCTATACTTCAAATCTCTTCACCAATTCACAACTGGAGTTATTTTTCTTCAAAAAAGTTGCCACATAAACTTTGTTGAAGAGATATAAAAGGAAAGTCACTTGCATCACTTAAAAGAGTCATTCATTGAACTTACTTTACAATCTGTCTTCACTTTTAGAAAATTCAGTCTACATTGCAAGCTATAGGATATAAGGAAATAAGATATGACTAAGCTTTTTGAGCAATAATTAGCATTTACAAGTAAAATAATAAAGAGAACATGTTTTAATGATTGGTACCTTGCAAAAACTAGTCTTTGATATCTCCAAGTTGAAAAATCTTGAAAAAAAAGGGACAAATGGAGCAAACTGCAGGTTGGTATACAGGCAAGTAAAAGTTGAAGATCTAAAACTGTGGAAAAGTCGTGACAAACCCATTCCAGAGAGTGATTAAGAGAAACAAGAGAAAGAATATGGTTGTAATACAATTTTCAATTATTTACATACTTTTTCATTTCTACTTCAAATTCTTTGCTCCATATGTTTGGAAATATGAGCACTTGATATGACTTTTGGAACTTATTGCTTTCAGGGTTCTGTAGGAGTTACCATTCCATTTCATACAAATCTATATCCAATTCTTTTAAAGGATCATTTTTGTAATCATAGTATATATTATGGAGTTATAAAAGGATAACTAACTCATTCCTCGAATTTATGATGGTTTAAATTAACCATAATTCACTTTTGGATGATTTCATGATGTTGCAAACAACTTAGCATATCTACATTTTCACATTGCAAATAATATAATAACTAGAGGCAATGTTGACTCCATTGAGTTATATACATGTAATGCATATTTCTTGGACAATTTTTAATTTGCAATGAAAATGAAAGAGGAGAAAAAAGTAGTTTAGCATGATGATAGTTCCTTAGGAGAAGAAATATAAAGCACTTTGTCCTTTACCTCAATTACAAAGATGTAATTTAAGAATTAGATTCTCTGACCAGCATTTTTAATGGTAAAAAATTCAAATTTCCAAAGATAAGACTAGCATTGTCTATGTCATTAAAATCAAACTACAGTTGATTTATATGAATCCTAAATCAACAAGATTTGACACAACATAAATTCGTACACAGCAGAAAGCCCTAGTTCTAACTGTTGGTAGTTCCTACATGACATTTCAACTCTGCGTCAAGCACTCATATCAATAAGATATGGTAACTGCAACTCCTTTATCCCCACATCCCACATTGTTTAGGCTTTCCTTAGCTTTTCCTTTATCCTTGGTCTTATTGTTAATTTAGCTATTGTACCAGAATCACTCTATAAAGTGGATGATAAGATCATCTTAAGAAACATTTACCCTCTTATCTTTTAACAAGCACAAACTCCCGCTCCATGAAATTGGCCCATTTTGTATTTGATATTTCACCACATTTCTAGATATACATGTTTTCATGCTGAAGAGTAGAAAATGATGCTCCTAGTAGTTTCTATAATACATTACTTGGTTGATAATGATACTTGAACGTACATCAGAATCACATAACATTTCCTTCCCTAATGTTACTAGATGGTCTAGCATAACCCTTACACTATTTATTTATGATCTGGACAAACTATGTATTCAAATATCCCAATAATATTTTATGGACCATTCATCACACCGATGTGGTTTAAAACTTAAAGAATAGATCTTGGAAAAGAATTCAATAAGAAATAAAGTCCATATCCTAAAATACAATAAAAGTAGCATAAAAATCAATCAAATTTTACAAAAATTTAGAGAAAGGATATTGTATGTACACATTGCTATTAAATGAAGTAGACGCAGCAGAGTAAGAGGAGAAAAATAAAAGATGAAAATAATATGATAGGCAATACAAATAACTTGATACCAATTTGGCATAGCCTTCGCTTTCTTCTTGGAGAAGATTGAATTTTGTTTTCTAATAAAGAAGACGAGTATTAACTCTAACCTAAATTTGACAATCAAGCATGTTAAAATATCTAGTCAACAATGATCCAATGGAACTATCATCCTAACATTGCATGACATTAGCAATGCATTGAATGTTTATATGTTTCTTCCATAATAAATGCTATTACAAGTTTATGAAATACACCTAATGGCTTTATCTTTTTATCATATTTCGGGCTTAACAAGAAGTTGATTAGTTGTGACTATAGGCCCTGCACAACGTCACAGAGGAGAGACCTGTATTACTATATTGTTTGGACAAAGGGTGAGAGTTTAAATGATTTGTTGTATATGGATCATTTATGCTACCCTTGATAATTCCAGTTCATTTAACATCCAAACTTTTATGCGTATAAATCTATAAGCATACATCGGTAAGATTCTTAAAGGAAAACTAGAGTGATAAAATAGATAATAAAATTCCATAAATGAACTGAATGTACTCAGAAAAGAACATGGTCAAAAGATTCAAAGAATGAGGAAACAAAACATAATTTGGATAGGGAAAGTAGTATAGGAAAGGACAAAAAGTTTAGTTTCAAAGCAGAGCTAACCTGCTCCACAAATTCACAATTCTTAACTAACCCATCTCAGTTATTCGACTGCCTAGAGTTCTCATTTTAGTGTTAAAAAATATAAAGATCCTACATTTAAGTCTGATGAAAATACATTAAAGAGATAGAGAGAAGATGAAAATAACTTCATGAAATATGCCAAAGAAGCAGACCACAATGGTTAGCAATGTAGTAGGAAGAACATGCACACAACAGACGATGGAACAACCTGAAGGAGGAAGAATGACAGAGCTGTGGAGAAGGAAACAACACGCAGGTTGGGGGTTTTATTAAAATTAATAAGAAATTAAATTATAATTATATTATTTATTATAAATAAATTAAAGCCACCCTCGTGCACAAGCACGACGGTGACAATAGTTACCCTCGTGTTTGTGCACGAGGGTGACAATTTGGTGTCGGTCAGCCTTGTGCTTATGCACAAGGGTAACATTTTCATCAAGTCACCCTCATCGTGACAATTTGGTGTCGGTCACCCTTGTGCTTGTGCACGAGGGTGACATTTTCATCAAGTCACCCTCTACTTCTGCACGAATATTAATAAATCAATTTTTTAACAAAACGATGTCATTTTGCAGATAGGAGGAGAACATTTTTAGAACACTTTTTGCAACGTTTTATTCAACAAAACGTCGTGGAATATGTAAAATTTTCATGAAATTTTAAAATTTTCACGAAAAGTGTTAACAATCTGTGATGTTTTATGAATAAAATGTCATGAATTATATTAAATTTTTGTATTGTAGGTTAACATATCCCTAATGATATAACACTATTAGTTCCCACATACGACTTCAAACACGACTATTACGTATCATATTCAAGTTCTAGCAATGGTTTTTCACGAAAAACAATATAATATAGTATTAAGATCATTCTTATACAATCCTAAATCAGTAAACATAGGATAACGTAATCAATCCAAAAAAATGGAAAGAAAACGATACACAATGACCATATGCTCAAATGTTATTCTTAGTCTCAACTTCACCTCTAAACTAGCATTGGGAAGGTTAGCCTTCTAATAATTGTCATTTGCATTGTGTTTTAGGGTTTAATTTGTTATGTATTTAGTATGAATTTCAGTGTTGAGTGTGTATTTATGGTTTAGTTGTGTTAGTTTATTTGTTTATGTGTTTTTATGGGTTGGTATGAGTCTTTAAGCTTAATTGCTATATATTTTTAGGTACCTTGATGTGTTTGTTACAGTTTCAAGGTAAACAGCAAAGAATAGAGAAGTTACAAAGAGTTTCAAGTCAAAAACTATAGCCTGCCATGATCGTGATAGAGAAGGACGAGTCAAGACAGCCAAGCCACACTTTAGTTATGGTCGTGATAGAGAGCTTAGATCCAGGCCATGATCGTGCACCCTAGGCCACGATCGTGGCACAAGTTTAAGCAAAAAGTCAAATTTTGCAATATTTTTTGGACCTTTTTGACCCTGATTTTAACCTAGAGCGTCCAAAATATAAATACATCATTATGAGACAGATGCAGGAGGTTAGAGAGTCTGAAAAGGAGAGCCTTCATGTCAACCAATTCCAGAAAAACATAGAGAGAAATGGAGAGATTGAGGAAGGAGACAAAGGAAAAGAAACATGGAAAAGAAGCTTAACACGATGTACTTCTCAGAACAGGTGGTTTCCACTATCGTTGCCTTCGCAATTCCATTTCCGACGTATTTTCTGGATATTTCATTTTTATTCATGTATAGAATTGAAATAGGTGTTGAGAATAGGTTGTGTTGAATGTTCAGTTTTTTATTTATACTGACCTTTGGGATTTTAATTTTCGAGATTAATGAAGTTTGATTGATTATGTTTTTTATTGATTTAATTGTGATTTAACTCTGCTCTTAATAATTTGGCAATAGACTGAGAGGGTGAGTTGAGTGAAAATAATCAAATTAGACTAACGAGAGTTAGGAGATTTGATAGGTAAAGAATTGAATCTAACCAGTAGAATCGTGTAACGAGAGATCGGGCATAGGTTTCCAGTAGGTTATTAGACAATTTAGAACTAATTTAGGTTTTGGGTCAATTGTGAATCGAGAGGTCACAGTTTCATAATTTAAATTAGTGATTATCAATTAAGGTTAGGAATTATAACTCGAGAGAGTAATTCACCCTTGGACTGTCTAGACCCATTAATTCAATAATTGCACAACTTATTAGGTTTTCGTTAATTTCGGATTAAAACCCTCTTTCTCTCACTTGATAGTTTCTAGGTTGGTTTTGGGATTGGTTTGTGTGACTTGTTATCCTGTTTAGATTTCTACAATTCAATTCTTGAAGTTAATTATTTGATTGGTTTATTTTCTGCATTAGTTATTTATTTTGAATTATTGTAGTTTAGTACAACCTTAGATTTTAGGACTAGTTTAGCTTCCTCGTATGATCGATACCTTAGGTACTATGAGAGCAACCCGTGAGCTTGTAGAATTTACCAAGTTTAATAAGTATTAAAACTTAGCTTGTGTAACCTTATGAACAAGTTTTTGATGCCGTTGTCGAGGAGGCAATTTAGTTATATAGTTTAGGGCTTTAGAGTAGTTTTTAATTTTTGTTTTGTTTCTTTTATTCATTTTTAAGAAGCATGCTCTTACATGAACAAAAAAGTCATAAGAGGTTTGATTCGTGCAGTGAAGGCAATAGATTTAGATATCACACGATTAGATTGAACCCTTAGGAAAGCTCAGCGAGAGGAAGACAAAGAGTTAGGAAAATCACAAATGGTCGAGGAATTTTAAAGAAATATGGATCAAGAAAGCAGAGGGCCCTCATGAACTTCATGATACCAAGGTTCAACCCATCGAACCAAGGAGTGGCTAGGCCGCCTATTTAAGTGACCTCATTTGAGATTAAACTAGCCCTCCTGAACATGCTTTAGTAGAATGTTCAATTTTATGGATTGATGAATGAGGATCCTAACTTACAGATCGTGAACTTCCTCGAGATTTGTGATACTTTTTGGTATCACTAGATGTCAGAAGACGCTGTTAGGTTTAGGCTATTCCATTTCATGCTTAGGGATAGAGTGAAGGCTTGGTATCATTCACTAAGCCTTGCCATCATCATGAGGTGGGAGCAGCTTGTGCGTGCCTTTTTAGACAAATGCTTCCCGCTGACAAAGACTATAAAGATAATAAAGGAAATAACCAATTTCCAATAAGGTGATAGGGAGTAAATTGATGAAGTGTGGTAGAGATACAAGTATCTGTAGCGTTAGGAGGATCCTTGATGTAGAAGACGATCGATGAAGCAGAGGAGTTGATCAAGGAGTTGGCCAGCAACAGCTGCTTATGGACCAGCGAGAGAGTTAGCCAACCTAATACATTTCGAGGGAAAAAGGGAATCATCGCGATCGATAAGATGATGGAGATGTAAGAAAAGATCGACAATTTGACGTGACAAATAAGCAATATGAAGGCATCTTCATCAGCCTAAGTGAAGGCTATATAAGTGAAGTGTGAGCTTTGTGGTCAGACAGACCATGATACTATGGACTGTTACATGATGAGAGAGGATAATCAGGAGCAAGTGAACTATATGGGGGCACAATTTGGACGAGGAAAAGGGAAACAATCCCTATTCCAATACTTACAACCCTGGGTGGAAGAATCACTCGAACTTATCTTGGTCAAATAACCATAGAGGATAGTTCAAGCCTCAGAGGCAATTGAGCTTTCAACAAGATAAAGCAAGCTTGATGGAGTCAAAGTTGGGAAAACTTTTAGATAAGATCGAAGGCATGGAGGAAGCTCATAGGAGGCTCGAGAGCAAATTTGAGCAAGTAATGAAGAATCATGGCTCATCTATACACAATTTAGAAGTCCAGGTGGACCAGTTAACAGAGGCAATGTTGACTAAAAATGCTGGAACTCTTCCAAGCAACACAGAGTCCAATTCGAAGGAATGAATCATGGTCATTAGTCAAACTTAGGAAAAGGAAATAGGAAAGGTATAAGATAAAAGAGAAGGTCAAGTGGTTAAATAAGACCTTTCGATTGAGCCTATGATCAAATCACTCAACACAACTCAATGTGTATTTCTATTCCCTATTGCGCAGCAGTGGGAGTTATATGTAAAAAGGGAAGTGAAAAAATTACGGGAGATTAAGCAAAATAAGGTCAAAGAAGAGACAGAACTAGTACAGATAAAGCTCAAATTACAATAGTTCGTTAAGAAGAAGGTTAAGGAGCGACCACTGGAAGATGACCCCAACATAGTTACGAAGAAAGAGGACCCTATGAACTTTTTCATCACCTTGTAGTATTAACAGGGTCATCTTAGACAGGGCATTCATAGATTTAGACACGAGAATAAATGTGATTCCCTATAACTTCAATCTAAAATTAGGGTTAAGAGAGTTAGTTCCTACCATGTTTTTAGTTAGTTCATTCTTGGCCACTGCGCGCTCAATTATTGATGTTGATGGGGGTGAATTAACTTTACAAATAAGGACGGAGAAATTGAAATTTAAGGTTTCCACTAGAGACTCCAGAGCTCCTTCACCTCAAATGGATCTTAAAGAACCAGAACCTTGAGGCGAATGGGAGGATGTAGAGGATCCCAGTAATTCTTTCAAGAAGAAGCACTAGCGAAGGAGAAGACGATGAAAGAAAAATTATAAGCACGGTGGTAAGTACAGTTTGGTAGCTAAAATGTAGACTTTGAGATTAATGAAGGTGCTACCATCAAACCATTCATTCCAACCACCATGACCTTAACAAAACGTCAAGCTACTGATGTTAAAAGAAGCGCTGCAGGGGAGGCAAACTATGAAAATGTAGTTCTTTGTTAATTTGATAGAATGTTTGAAATTTTATAGTTAGGTTCATTTTTGTTTGAATAAAATCAAAAAAGGAGTAAGAATTTGGAACTATATGGATGATTGTGCAAGCATAAGATGAGAGATGAAAAAGGGTCGCAAAATAACCAAGTAGTGGAAGTGAGAAGATTGGAGAAAGAACAAAAAGGAGCAACTTAGAAGTGGTGATATGCCACTGGCCAATGTTTCTTTGTTGTCCATGTTTGTCACTTTGATCTAGTCAGAGTTGCGGATTAAGGGTACAAATTGAAAACGAACTATACATGGTTCGTTTTAGATGGCAAATGCGTAACTAGAGAACTCAATAGGTACGACAAGAACAAAATGAATTGAACTCAGTAAGTACGACGAACAAAATGAATTGAACTTTTCCAGTTGTTCTTTCTTTTAAATGGAGCATTGGATATGTGAATGTTGAGAGACTAGTTGCTTTATATTGACTCTTTCAGATGTTCTAATTGATTCTACTAGTTTCAAATTAACATTGATGGTGGACATAGGCTGCTGAAGTGACCAATGAAGTAAATGCATGGGCTGAGAAGGAGACAAATGGCCTGATCAAGGAGGTTCTTCCTTCGGGATCAGTTGACAGTAACACTAGGCTGGTCCTGACGAATGCAGTCTATTTTAAAGGTGCTTGGAAAGACAAGTTTGATGCATCAAGAACCAAAGAAGATGACTTCTGGCTTTTGAATGGAAGCTCGATTCGTGTGCCCTTTATGACCAGCAAGAAGAAGCAGTTTGCCCAGGCTTTTGATGGTTTCAAAGTCCTCAAGCTTCCTTATAATCAAGGTGATGATAAACGCCAATTTTCCATGTATTTCTTCCTTCCAGATGCCAAAGATGGGCTACCAGCACTAGTGGATAAAATGGATGCCCAATCTGGGTTCTTAGACCGTCACCTTCCACTGCAAGAAGTGGAGGTTGGCAACTTCAGTATTCCAAAGTTCAACATCTCCTTTTGGTTTGAAGCTTCAAAAACCTTCAAGGAACTAGGCCTCGTTTTACCCTTCTCTGGTGAAGGTGATCTGACCGAAATGGTGGATTCTGATCTGGGTCAGAAGCTGTATGTATCAAGCGTATTCCACAAGTCATTCATTGGAGTAAATGAAGAAGGAACAGAAGCCGGAGCTGCTTCTGCAGGTGTTATAAAGTTGAGGGGTTTGCCATTACCTGCCATAGATTTTGTGGCTGATCATCCATTCTTGTTCCTGATCAGAGAAGACATGACCGGGGTGGTGCTGTTCATTGGCCACGTACTGAAGCCTTCGCAGGAAGCGTAAGTAGATCAAACCCTTGACACAGCTTACCAGTAGTTATATAATACAAACTTGTTTGTAACTTTTTAAGTGTGTTTTGTCAAATACCCTGTTGACTTGTTTTAATGCCTGATGGGTTTTCTGGTGAGTGACCTTACTATTATTGAAGGCGATGTTTGTCTGTAACGGGGAAGTCATCCTTTGGAAATTGGAGTTCACTGCAGAAAACTGATTACTACTGCAAGTTGGCAGTTTAATTTGGGTCTGAGTTTGACCCGGTTTGAAGTCAATGGGCCAGACCCAAGGCCCGACAACTGTAAGGAAACTAACGAAAACGATGCCCAGTTTTTTTAAATTAAAAATAAAAAAATTGTGTTCGAATTTGGGCTTGGGCTTGGGCTTATTGTCATCCTAATCTGACGAACGCATGGCATCGTATCACGGAGCCTGGCGCGAAATTTAAAAGTCTGTTTCACTGGAACTCTTTTCTCTTTCTTTCTTTTTTTGATTTATAATAAAAAAACATGTAATGTAATTTATAATATATAATGTTGGTAAGTACCAATTTGAGAAGTATCAATTTTATTAGAATTTTTAATAAAATTAAATATATATAATTTTTGAATTATTTTATTCACAACTTAAAAAATTAATTAATTCAGATTTTAATTAAATTTATTTAATAAATAATTAAAAATATGTAAAATTTATATTAATTATATGAATTTTACGAAACTATGAAAAGTAGTGATGGCATGACTGTATAAAGATTAAAGATGGGGACGTCAACGCAAATGGTGGAGGAGGAAATGGCTTGTAAGAAGTTTGGAAAAGGTTTGACGAAGAGGACCCACTACGACGCAGACGTCAACGTTAACGGTGGAAGGGGAAAAAGCTTGTAAGATGTTTGGAAATTTTGACGGAGAGGACCCATTACGATGTAAACTCTAAATTCTTCCCACACGTCGACTTTTACACACACAGGCACCACAGTCTCCCGTTTCTTATCCTTAGTCTTCTCCATGACACAAATCTTAATCTGTTCATCTTAACTATTACTTGGGTTGTTCTTATTTTTTATCATAACTCGTCACTTCCTTTGTGCTTTATAAGTTTGCAGTTGCTAGCTGCTAGCTGCTTCAGTATTTGGTTTAAGTCGCCAGTGAGTTGATCGAAAGAAAGATGGGTGAAATGGCTCCACCGCCACCACAACCACCTGCTGCGGCAGCACCACCACCACCTCCGCCGCTTAATTTTGCCTTGTCAAGGGGACCCACTTGGACTCCTGCCGAGCAGCTTTTCCAGCTTCAGTACTGCATCCACTCCAACCCTTCTTGGCGTGAGTCTATTTAACTGGCTTTGTAAAACAGTTTTATAGTTTAATTGGTATCTTGTACTTGTGTACTTAATTCAGCTTGTTGGTCTCTGCAAAAGCTGGTAAAGTTTGATTTTTTTTGTTTTTAAATATAAGGTGTGAGCAGTGGCCATATACAAGATGTTATGTTTTGTACATGTCTGCGTCTCTGGTGGGCTAAGACTGTGTGATTGCTTTGTGCTTTATATGTTTTCAATAACTAGAACTACGATGCACACGAAGTCATCTTTAAGCAGTTTAGATATATATGTAGATTTTCAATTTCATTATCCTGAATCCAACCACGTGTAGAAGAAAGTGAATATTTGAAGATTTTGAAGACATGATAATTTGAAATTTTACGAATATTATACAGATGGAATCTGACTCATTAGCATATAAATTAAGCAGTACCCTTATGGTTTAATGATAATTTAAATGAAAGTTCATCATTATTTCCCAAAATGTGCTCCATTATGCTTTTTATTTTTATGTAACTAATCACAAGTAAGAACTTGAGTTCACAGATGGGATATCTCTTCTGGCCTTCCAACATTATATCGTCATGCTCGGAACCATAGTCTTAATTGCCAATATTCTTGTGCCTCGAATGGGTGGTGATCATGTAAGCTTTTTGCTCCAACTGTATTTCCATGTCAACTGCAGAGTAATGGGTCATTCCTTAGTGTTTTATATGGATTGGCTTTTATTGTGAGGAGGGGGATAAGGCTCGTGTCATTCAAACGCTGCTGTTCATGGCGGGAGTGAATACACTGCTTCAAACAGTCATTGGAACAAGGCTGCCCACAGTGATGAGCCCATCGGTTGCTTTTACCCTGCCTGTGTTGTCAATAATCAAGGATTTGTCCAACGAAAACTTCACAGATGATAGTGAGGTATGAAGAACTTGATGTAACTGACATCTACATCGTTGGTTTGTTGCATATCTTTTTAGCTTGGGTAACATAATGTGAACTCACTCACCTTGTAGTTTTCTTCGACATTGTTGTTTTGAACTTCTACACTGCCCTAGTTCTATTATAATGATTTTGGTGCTTGTAGAGATTTTCCAACACTATTAGAACTATTCAAGGATCACTCATCGTTTCATCCTTTGTCAATATCATTCTTGGATATGGTCAAGCTTGGGGTCATTTGACTAGGTAATTATTGTCAGTCTCCTCTCTTTCGAGCAAAGAATGTTACATTCATTGTCTGTTTTTAACTTTTATCATATTTCCTTCAGGTATTTTACTCCCATTATTATTGTACCAGTGGTATCTGCAGTGGGTCTTGGTCTCTTCACGAGAGGTTTCCCACTGGTAATTACTGCTCTTACAGAAGACTGTAATACTTGGTTCGCTTGAAAGCTAAAGAAAAGAATTAATCTCATACAGCTTGCGAATTGTGTGGAGATTGGCCTACCTACGCTGATTCTACTTGTCATTTGCCAGGTAATTCATCTTTAGTTTTTCAGATTATGATTTGAAACTCAGAAGTTCAGGTTCACAAAACAGTAACAAGAATTTTTGTGTTTTGGCAGTACCTAAAGCATCTCTATGGAAGGGCTCATCCAATACTTGAGAGGTTTGGCTTGCTCTTATGCGTCGGGATTGTATGGGCTTTTGCTGCCATCCTCACCGCTGCTGGTGCTTACAATAATGTTTCAGTATTAACTAAACAGAGTTGCTGCACAGATAGATCCCTTCCGATATCTTCTGCTCCATGGTGGTGTCGGGATGACTATTCTCTATTCTGTTTAGTTGGAATTGACTTACCCTGTTTATTGACAAACACTCGTTTGTTCTTAGGGTTCGAGTGCCATACCCATTTCAGTGGGGTGCTCCCATATTTAGAGCAAGCCATGTCTTTGGGATGATGGGGGCAGCACTTGTAACAGCTGCAGAGGTTCATTCATTCCTTCAGATAATGTTTTCTAATTCAATTTTTCATTTCCAAAGTTAGTTTCCAGTTATAAACCTCGATGATTTTATAAACCTACCTCGATGATTTTATAAACCTGAGTTAACGTTCATGTTAAGTTTTGATTAGACACCAAAATAAGTTGTAGATCTCACACTTTCGGTTATAACTTCTTTGTTAGATTTGAGAAATTTGATTTTGTTAACCAATCCTCAAACTTCAACTCCAGTCAACTGGAACGTTCATCGCTGCTGCTCGCCTTGCCGGTGCGACTTATCCTCCATCACATGTTCTCAGTAGAAGTATTGGCCTGCAGGTCCAATCCCCGCTTAATTTACTTATAGGCCTCCTGTTAAAAAAGATAAAGGAAGTTCATATATTTATCATTTCCAATTTAGAAATGTGACCACTCTTTTGATAATTTAGGGTGTTAGCTTATTGCTTGATGGGATCTTTGGAGCTGCTGTTGGTACCACTGCATCTGTGTAAGAGACAAAATGCTCATCTGATTTCTTTATTGGATTTATGCATTATTGCTTTTCTCTTATTCTTTGTGTGTTTCATGATGACCACTTACATCAAGCCTCTTTTAGCCAGAGTTAGCTTTTACCGTATGAACTCCATAAAGAGAGAAATAGCTTGTATTGTGGGTTGCTACTAGCCATAGTGGGAATACGAACATAAGCTTTTATCCACTGTTGGTTGATACAAAATGTGTGAAAAATGCAAATGATTGGTAATAATCATTATATTACTATTTTTAATGATATTGCAGGGAAAATGTGGGTCTGCTTGGACTAACACATATCGGCAGCCGAAGAGCAGTGCAGATTTCAACTGCTTTCATGATCTTCTTCTCTATATTTGGTTTGTATTTGAATAGTAAACTTTTAGTTTTGTGCAATAATTTTTCATGCCTGCATAGTTATTTGAGTTGGATCGTGCTGTCTTCATAATTCAGGGAAATTTGGTGCTCTCTTTGCATCTATTCCTCTTCCTATATTTGCTGCCACATACTGTGTTCTATTTGGTATTGTTGGTGAGTAATTATGTTAGACATTTCTTGGTGACAATATTTATGACTAGGATGTCTTGTAATAGAAGTTGGTTTTGTTTTCATCTCGCAGCTGCTATCGGGATCTCGTTTTTACAGTTTGCAAATAATAATTCGTTGCGAAATCACTATGTTTTGGGTGTCTCTTTGTTCCTTGCAATATCAATCCCTCAGTATTTTTTCAGCAACACCACTCTAGATGGACATGGGCCTGTGAGAACAGATGGCGGATGGGTAAGTTTCACAATTTCTTTTCATTGGAATAAGAATGAAAGGCATGTTATTTGATCCATTGCATTATGGTTCTAATCAAGCAATTTCAGAACGTCTTTCATGTAGTTTTATCTTTAACCGACTGTTCCCTGGCAATGACATTGCTGTATATCTGCAGTTCAATGACATATTGAACACTATTTTCTCGTCGCCTCCAAGCGTGGCCATCATTGTCGCAATGGTCCTTGACAATACTCTCGATGCAAGGCGCACTGTTAACGAGAGAGGAATTCCATGGTTGAAACCTTTCCAACACAGGATGGGAGATGCAAGGAATGAAGAGTTTTACAGCTTTCCAATGAGGATATATGGGTGGATGCCCAGTAGATTCCCCATTAGATTCCGCTGAGCACATTCACCTGTATGTATTATATTAAACTAGACATTGGGCCAAGTTTTCATGTTAATATGCGAAATGAGGCCTGATTCAATTCAAGTTAGTTTATTGAAAACATAAACTGTAACTACCAGCCATAACCATATGATATAAATTTTCTTCATTTCAGCCATAATCATATGATACTTGTTAGTGGTGCACGCTGAATGGATTTTGCATACTCATAAGACAAATTTTGAAACATGTTTAGAAGTTTAATCATGGAAAGGCCGATGGATAATCACAAAAGGATTATATGATGGTGTTTTCCTATTTGCAAAATGAAGGAAATTATACACGAAATTACAGATTAATCTCATGATTAATCAACACAATTAATTAACCCTAAAATTGCAACATGCTATATTCAATAATAGTATGGATAAATACCTGGAAATTGCGGAACAATTGAATCCATTGTTTGTTTTCTGTAAAGCGACGTGACAGAGACGCAGAAGATTTTCTACTGCTATTCTTAACCTTGATCAGGAAAAACACATACAGTTCTCAATGGGACGACTGTATTTAAAGTCGGCTAACAGTAGGACCTCCTGTACATTACAAAACATGGGCCAAGCTTACCCATCATAGCAAGCCCATGAACACAGACCCAATGACACGTTAAAGAGAGAATTAACAAGCCCAATTATTTTGACATCAAATTAATCAGGATTTGTACAACATTGATGTTATTTATGCTAGTCCATAAAATATTAACAAAATTCTATCACAAAACAATAATAAGAAAACAATTTACAGAGTTAACGGATGATTTAGATAACACAATGTCCATGTTTATACATTCTTCAGAACTATATTCCCAATTAAGGTATGATAAACAACAATATGCACGGTTTTACTATAGACAAGGGCGTTCTAGTATTGTAGATGCAGACAAACCTTCTGCAGCAACACTTCTTCCATGTTTTAAGATCTCAAGTCATAGTCAGTCCACTCGGACATGCGAGACCGACAACTTGCATACTCCTCTTGACAGTATTCAATCAATTTTGAGTCAATCAACTGCAGTTGTCTTTTGACCCATGGTGGATCATTGGGACTCAGCCAAAGACATTCACCTGTAATCTTGTGTTTGAAATCTGGCGACTTTGGATTTTTCTTATTTTTTCTGTTATCCCACCATTCCCGTGGGCTGGCAAAAAACAATTGCCATATATAAAGCCGGTTCTTCTCCAAGCAAGTTTCACCTAAACAAAGAAGAATGCAGACTTTCAGTGCAGCCCCAAAATTCATTATATTATCATCCTTGTTCCTGTGCCATATTATGTCCATCAATAAACCCTAGACAGGGATTCTATCTAAAGCAAAGGCATCAATGGTAGATTTGCAAGATTCTCAAGAAACATATATTTATTAAATCACGTCTTCCAAAATACAGAGATGTAACACCACCTGTTTTTGATGGCAAGCCATCATATCTTTGGTGGGTTTCTGATTGAAAATGCTTGGGATGCTTGCAAGTTGGTCCTTTATCGTCGTGTGCAACGTAGCAAAATTCGTTTGCTGTTAGCTACAGAATGAAATGTGATCATCATTTTCCTAGAAATATGCATATAAGAGATTGATTACGTGCATTTACAAACTTGAATGTGCTTTTTGTTCCACCCAGAAAAATTAAGCTAGCTTTTCAAAGCATCACAGAACCTTGAACATCTTTGAAAAGTAAAGACCTTTGTCAGAATTCATAAATAAATTGATCTCAAGCACCATATAATCCAAACAGGTTTAAGACATATTCTTCTGCAAACAAGTAAAATCACTCAAAACATCTCATGAACAAATGTGAATGGTAAAACCAAAAACTTCAAAACAGCGGATGACAGTTTAAAGGTACCAACTTGATTTGGAGTCACTAACCCTGTAAACTGGCAGAAGAATCCCACTCTGATCAGGCTGGAAATAACACCCTAATCGGCCAGAGACATATATTAAATCATGTAGTTTCAGGTGTTCAATACACGTCCTCGCTATATCATTCCACATTTGCACACCAACCCTGTTCAAATAAAGCGAAACTGATTCATAATTTACTAGTGAATCAAAAACTCAGAGATTCACGTCTAAATCAGTATCAAAACACTAAATTGAAAAAAGAACATACCTGAAAGTTCGATATAAATGTTTGTGTTCGCTCACTTTGAGCACAGTGTGAGTTCCAAATCGTCCCGACTTCGTATCCATTTTTTCAACGGGTCGATCAACTGAACCGATGAAACTAACGGAGTTAACTAACTGCGGCTTCCACTTTATACGTGTAGGCCGTTGGCTTCTCAGAACATGTCGATAAACGGTGCTCCCACCTTCTTCTTTAACTTTCTCCTCCTCCGATTCATCAGAGGACGAGCTCGTTACTCGTCTGGCGGTTGCAGCTGAAGAGAAGGATGCGAGTCTCGGTCGGGAAAATGAGGAGAGGGTCTTGACCAAGGATCGGACACAACACAACCTGTTCATGTAAGCAAATCGGAATTGCAGATAAAAATACAAATTGACGTTCGGTCGCCGGCTTCGGTGATCTTTTTCCTTTCCGGCGAGAATCGAAGAAGAGAAGCTTGGCGGGGTTTTGGAACCATTAAAACGGTATTGATTGATTCGTTCTAAACACAAACTTAGGGTTTCAGGGCTCGGGCTAAAGCCCAGTTTCATTTAACTTTTGGGCCTTACAGGCCCGTGCTTCTTAACGGTCAACGTTGGATAACAATAACACCAAGTAAGAATTTCACCAAGACTCACAGTGTAAGAATGTCTAATTATAGGCACTCTTATCCTTAAGTAATAAAAAAATTTGTTTCCAAAATAGTTAAAACTGGGATTTTGTAAAAACAAATTCATAACATTTTAATTTTTAAAAGATTAATTTGACTCTAAAGTTGAAATTTTACAATTTAGCCTATGCTTACTAGGTACTATATTTTTAAAGATTTTTGGAAAAGTCATTTGTCAAATTTTAATGTAATTTTATGATGATAATAAAATATTATATATAAAAAATATCATTTTTAACCTCTATTAACTATTTTAATACTTTATTTAATTATAAAATTACACTTTATAAGTGTTATTTTTGAATATAACAATAGATCGAATCAGATCAAACCTACTTTTAGTTCGAGTCATACAATTAAGGGGGTATTTAGTTGATGAGTTTAGGAAATGATTATTAGATAAGGAATTAAAAGTGAGTGGTTGGTTGTTGATTATTATTATAGGAGGCAATAATTTGATATCCCACTTTTGAGGAATCCTACATACTCTTTATTCAGTAGAGGAATTAAACTCATTACTTAATAGTGACTTTTTTTAAAAATATTTTTAATACTAATTAATAAAATACAATTAATTAATTAAAATAATATAATTAATTATAATTTATATATTATATTATAATTAATTAATTTATTACAATATAATTAATTAAAATATAATAATTAATTAATTAACATATAACTAATTAAAATATAATTAATTAAAATATGATTCATTTATTCATTAAAATATTGTCATTAATTAATTAAAATATAATTACTTACAATATAATTAATTAAAATATTATTTATTTATTTATTTATTACATTATAATTAATTAAAAAATAAATTTTTATTTCTTAATGTTATTTGCAAATCAACACTATCAATAATATTAGTAATAATTCCTTCCTTTTAACCTACTATCATAATTATAATTATAATGATAATATTCATTCTTATTCCTCACTATATACATTTTCCTTCCTATTTTTTTTCTCACTCCTACCGTCCCTCCCCCCCAAAAGTCCGAATTTAAGTCATTTAAAGTGATGTTACTTTATTTTCAGTATAACCCTTCGAATTATTTAAAATTCTATTCAAATCTCGATTAGTTTGAAATCGTTTTGTTGACTTAAGATTGGGTTGAATCGGTCCATTTTGTTAATTCTAGTTAATTTCAATTATATCAATAATTTGTATTAATATTTAAGACACAAATAATTATATTTTAACTTTTTATGTTAAAATTTAAACAAGTAAAATATAAGTTATAATGTGTTTTTATTTTTTATAAACATTCACGTACATGTGTCATCCATTGTTTACAATAAGTTCCTTGAGAAAACATGTCAAACCCATCTTAAAATAGCAAGTGCAAGTACAAGAAAACGTGAAATAGCAGGAACCTCTTATCTTATTATTAATCCGGGAATCCAATTACGAAGGGAAATTAAAATAATACAAACGCGACGAGCGCGCATTGTAGTTTATGAAAATAAAACCGTTCAGGCGAGGCGGCTATAGTTAAGTACGTTCCTTTTGTCGTGGAGGATAATAATAATAATAATAATAATAATCAATAATTAAAAAGTACAATTAATTAAATAGATTCAATAGCAAAAAATTTAAATTTTTTAAGTAATTTTTATTTTTTTAAAATTATTCTTCTTTTATTGTTTTAACATTAATTAAATTTTATTAATAAAATAATTTAATTGAATTTCTTAAATTTAGTTTAAATTAAATTAATTTAATTTAGAATAATAATTTTAAATTATTAATTCATGACTTAAAATTGTGTTTGGATTGTTTTATTATTAAAAATGGAATAGAGGCGTTGTTTTAAACGTTGAGAATAGTCAAAACGACGAGCGGATATGTTCCGTACAGGATAGAGAATACAGAGCTTTCTGGTCAAACTTGACCTGCATGCTTGCTTTCTGGATGTAAAGACAAGTCATTCCTCTGTGCTAAAAGTCTCGAGAGACCACCACAAGCTCTGTTCTCCAAAGTCTCTGTTCGAGAAATATCGCGCAGCTGGGGATAACTCATGGAGGGTCAAACCTCTGACTTCAGTTTTACTTTCCCATTCGTTATTATTTTCGTTTCTTTCTTCTCAAGGCAAGAGGTTGGAAGCCAGAGGATTAGTGGTGGTGAGGTGGAGTTTGAAATCCACTCTGGGTTTTGTTCATTTTTTTCCACATTTGACTAACACTTATTCAAAGCTTTGTTCTTTGTTTTATATTTGTTTTCTGTTTTTCTTCTCATATGTTAATGGAGAAGTAAAGTAAACGAAGCAATAACTAAGAAGTAGCCGCGGAATTTCCGAAATCTGCCGCTAGAAATACTTTCACATGAAGCCTTCAAACACTCCCCTTTTTGGTTCTCTGCATACCTATTAACTGATGCGTTTCTTCAACAAAAGTGTCTGTGTTTCTTCTTTCTATTATTCTCCATCTCCTCAGTTCTCTGTCTCTAAAACAGAGGAGGTTGGTGGGAGCCCGTGTAGTCCAAAGAAAAACAGAGGAAAGCCGTTTGAGCAGAAGAAACTTACGCGTCAGAGGAAGATAAGGCATCTGAGTGATCAAGACCTGGGCTTACTGGAGTCGATTCATTTGCCCCCTGCTCCTGACGAGTCCTTGCATAGTCCATTGTCGGTCCTGCCACAACCACTGCCTCTTCCTGAATCGACCTCGAATAGGAGACTATTACAGGAGTCTTCTTGTTCAAATTTAGGAGAGGATCGTCCGAGGTCGCCTGTAAAAGTACCCAACTCTGCTTTTCAGAGGTTAGATTGTATCCGGGTGGTCCTTCTTTCTTATAGTAATAGCATACGTAGCTTCTTGTGATTGATTTGGATTCTGGTTTTTAACCCTGTGTAGATGATCAAAACAGTTCTGATTGTTCTAAGGTTTCTAATTGTTTCATGTGATGTTGCCAATTGTTTTGATTACTGACTGTGAATGATCATATCGCAATTCCATACTACTTTTGTCTGTATAGAAGTAATGTCTGATGCAAAACTCTACAAATATCCGGAACAGGAGGGATCAACTTGTCACAAGGTCCGCCAATACTTCTAGCTGTAGTGGTCCTCGAGTTCCAAATGTCCGAAGAAACAATGGGGAACTAAAACTGAGAATTCCTGCCAGAAGTGCTCCAACAAGTGGTTTCTCAAGTCCAGCTATCAGTCCAAGGAGATCAAGCTCCGGTGATATTTTCCTTCATAACATGTCAAGAGACTTGTCTAAATCTCCGAATCGCTGTCGACGAACATTATCTCATGATCTAAATCCTGAAGGTGTTAGTTGCAACCCGAACTGCAATTCATCTCCCAGAAGTGCCCCAGCAAGTGGTTTCTCAAGTCCAGTTCTCAGCCCCAAAGAATTAAGCAAAACGGAAACTTTTACTTCTTGTGTGTCTCCTAAAGAATCTCGAGTTCCATCACGTCTGGAGGTTCCGGACTTGGGTAGAGTTGTTAGTCATGCTTTTCAAAACTCACCCCAAAGGTCTCTGCAGAGTAATAATCATTTTTCACATTGTAGTGCCACATTTCAAAGTCCCCAACAAAGGCCCAGGTTGTGCAATAAGTTTTCATCCCCAGTGCATTTTAGACTAACCGAGGGAAGTTGTAAGGAGAGGCCTGAAAGTAGTAAAAATCCCAGTTCTTACCCATTGCCACTTCCTCCTGGAGCTGCAATGTCTCCACCAGTCATGCCATCTCCATCAGCTATTATCCATCCTGCTGCAGAAAAGCCAAATTTACCCTTCAGGAAAACTCAGTGGACGAAAGGGAAACTTATCGGTCGCGGTACCTATGGAAGTGTTTTTGTTGGTACGAATAGGTACGAAAAGAAATCCTGAAAAGCTTCCATGTTTAGTGTTTCTTTCTTATAAGTGGGATGATCTTCCCTCATTGTTTGACAGAGAGACGGGGGCTTTATGTGCAATGAAGTCGGTCGATCTCATCCCTGATGACCCTAAATCTGCTGAATGTATGAAGCAATTAGAGCAGGTGTGTCTTGTGGTCTGAAGGATTGCATCAAAAGATCCAATGGAAGAAATCTTAGGTTGCTTGCTTCATAAGAATGTTCATTTACTGAACAGTTGTGGATTCTAACTTGCGATATTTTCTGCAGGAAATCAGAATTCTTCGTCAACTAAAACATCCAAATATAGTGCAGTACTATGGCAGTGAAATCGTAAGTAGTACTATGGATCATCAATGATCCATTTTCTAGAATTTGGGTTGTTAATCTTTGCAAATTTATCTTAATTTGGGGGCCATTGTTTTGTCTTCAGGTTGATGATCACTTCTACATATACATGGAATATATTCATCCAGGTTCAATCAATAGATATGTTCAAGAGCATCGTCAGGATATTACAGAATCTATGGTTCGCAATTTCACACGGCATATTCTATGTGGGTTGGCTTACTTGCATAGCACCAAGACAGTTCACAGGTGACTGTTGTATGATTAAAGACAAAACGGCAGAAAAAACTTGATGCATTGCTCTACATAGAGGTATTCGTAAATGTTAACGATGGAAGAGTTACGTTCTACAGGGATATCAAAGGTGCAAATTTGCTTGTTGATGCATCTGGTGTTGTGAAGCTTGCAGATTTTGGGATGGCAAAATTTGTCAGTTCTTGAAACTTTTTAAACATCTTCTTGGATTTTCTCATTGAAAGTTTCAGTCTTTCCTCTTTCTGTCTTTCTTATATTTTAGCTTTTGTCTCTTTTCAGCTTTCAGGAATGTCATATGAACTGTCACTGAAGGGAAGCCCACATTGGATGGCTCCAGAGGTATGTATATTGATAGAGTTGCTTGTAAATTTTCCTAAAGTCTTAGTGTTCCGCTGCTTCAAACCATTAATTAATCTGCAGGTAATAAAAGCTGTGATACAGAAGGATGCAAGCTCTAATCTTGCTTTGGCTGTTGATATATGGAGCTTGGGTTGCACAGTTATTGAGATGTTTACTGGTAAAGCTCCTTGGAGTGAGCTTCAAGGGGTAAGCCTTGATTCAGTTATATCTTTCATACACTAAAATCTCTTAGAAATTTGTCAAACATTGCTCATTTCTTTCATGGCGCAGCCTCAAGTTATGTTCAAGATTTTGAACAAAATTCCACCTATACCAGAGACTCTATCTCCGGAAGGAAAAGATTTTCTCAGAGTTTGCTTTCAAAGAAATCCAGCTGATCGACCATCTGCTGCTGTGCTACTTGAGCATCCATTTCTGCAAAATTCATGCGATTGTGACGTTTCAGCTAGCAGACACAATCTATCTGCAGCAAATTACAAGGCAAGTAGAGAAAATATCTCCAAAGGGGCTTTTTTTTTTAATCCTTGAAAATGAAAATGGTGGCTCGCTAACGACTCTTGAATGCTTCTACAGGATAATTTTCACTGTTCAAGGGATTATACTGGTAATAGTATTGGCTTGAGGGCTGAGGCCAAGCTTCCCTGGTAGAAATATTGTAAACTATAATCTGCCTTATAACAGGTAATTTGTTTTTTCCTGCACTGGCTGCTCAGATATTGACATGGTTTCATGAGATATAATCTCCAATTCGATTCTACAATGGGTTAGGCTATTCAACAGAGCTATCCCAGAATGCAGAGTTGTTCTGCAGCTTTTCGTGACATTCGTGAAGTCCTTCCTCACCCATCAACCATGCCACTGGTTCATAGTTCACGGACTGTCAACTTTGCTTCGAATGCTTCTAGCAGTATAACTCATGGAGCTTTAAATATCTGAAATAGCTAGTTTATGAGTGCCCTGAGCCAAGGTCCTCCTATACAGGCAGGTAGAAACTAGCAATTCTTTGGAAAATGACACGCTGTGTATTGACAATACGGGCAGGTCAATTTCATTCCTCTTAAAAATACACTAGAAGGGTTTTTAACAGAAGTTGAATCATCTGGGATTAGGGTACCATCAAGACATAGGATTTGCATTTGATGAACATTTTTCTCGTTTGAAGGGGAAAGTTGTGTAGATATGACTGATATTTCGTTTCCTCCAATTGTAAAATATACCCAGAATCCTTGCTTTTTTCCCATCTTTGCCCAGGCTAACGATATTCTACAGGTCAAGCAGTTAGGAAGAAATGTAAAGGAGAGTCGTTGAAACTAGCATATTAGAAGATCAATTGGCCAGTCAAAACCTGAGGAGCCTGGTTCTGTTTTCAGACTAGCCGTGAATGTGATTGTAGTAAAGATGTACTGGGATATCCAATGGCATAACTCTTAAAGAAGAACCAACGAAGAGAATACGTTCTGGATGAATTTGTCCATTAGTCAGACTCCCTGAATTGGGGTATATAATTGTCCCAAAAACTTTCGTTTATCAAATAAGGATAGCAGAAACAGATTTCAGACTGCAACATTCCGAGCAGAACCAGTTCAAAGTCCTATAAGCATTTACAAAACAATACTAGGTAGAAAAAGAGCAGGATAACACTCTATTTACAAAACAACAATGGAAGGTTGTGAGATAGGACAGGCTGAAACTTGCAAACTTTGTGATAATGGAAACCAGCAAATTGAATACAAGAGTTTGGTGCGATAGGCCACCTAACATAATCTTGTGTAACCTAAAACCGGTGTAGGTGGAAGCAAACGGAACAAGCACCGAGTGAAAAAGGGAAAAGAAGAGAAGATAGAGAACTCTCCATCTTATGCTTTAAACCAGAGAAAATTACATGGACTCAAACAAATGCTACAGGCTATTCCTTCCATCATAATACAATAATCAAAGTGCAATTCATGGAAATGAGCATATGAGTGAGGTTGAAAATCATAACTCGTCTAAGCCTTGAAGAAACCTGGAATGTGTATGGCTTCTTTAAAAAAGGGAAATTTCAGGTTTTGCTTGGGCCAGATGACGAAACTGGTTTAAGCACAGCTCCAGCGAACATTATGGCTCCGGAAAAATCCTCTCTTATCATGAAAAGGAAAGGATGGTCAGCCACAAAAGTTCTCTCTGGAGGTTTATATGCCCTCATACCAAACGCCATACATGCGACAGTAGCAGCAGCACATTTTGTACCTTTCTCGTTGATTTCAATAAAGGACTTGTGAATCATGGCCGAAACGTATAGTCCCCGTGGAGGCATTAGTTTTGAAATCTCTGTGAATTCTGCTAAAGTTTCAAAGGGTAATGTCAATCCCAATTCTTTCAGGTTCTCTGAAGCATCAAGCCCATAAGAAAATTTAAATTTAGAAATCCAGAATATGTCCAAGGGCACAATATCGAGCTCAAAATGTTGGTGCAAGAATTTAGGATTGGAACTGATAATCTCCATTAGTTGCTGCAATCCGTCAAGCTGATGTGGGAGAAACATATACATAGAGAATTGCCTAGTATCTAGATCATTTCGATGCTGCAGCTTGAGAAGTTTGAAACTTTCATATGATTTATAGAGCTGATGTACTTGGTTAGTCATGAAAGGCACATCAACAGTTTCACCTTTCAGGAGGTAGAAGGTTCTGTCTCTCCAAGATGATGCGTCAAAATCATGGACCCAAGACTCTTTAAAGTAGAGAGCATTTGCAAGAAGTAAAGCTGCATAGTTTTCCGTGGAAGGGGTGGCTTGAGCATTTCCTTAATGAGCCCTTTGGTTGCATTACAGACCCAAGCATTGATATCTTCCATCACTTTTGTCAGCCTACAAGAAGAGTGAAAAGAAGAACAGATTAAAGATTCGATAATCATGAAACAAGATAGGACACATCAAGTTACAATGAAAGATGGCACTTGTAAGATCAAGATATTTGGGAGGTACCTGATTCACAAAAGCAACAGATTCGGTCTAAGCCTTGTAAATATTGTTTATATGCTGCTGATAAGAATCCTTGAAATCACAAGTTGTTGGATATCCAAATTCCATTAACAAATGACAGTAACAGGTCTCCGTCAGGACGGGTTGGAGCTGCTGCATTTGGCTTTGCCTCTCTGGTAGACGCGACATTCATAAGCTTTGAAGCCTTAAATCGAACATCTTTAAGGTTTTCGCAACCGAGACAGTAAAGCAGCTGCTCCAAAGTACGACCAGAAGATCCTAAAGCCAACATGCTCAACAGAGCATCCATAGACAGAGGAGAGCACATCACATTTTCGCTTCCTGATGACCTGTTCTTTGTCTCGCTCAGAATAACGTAGCGTTTGGTTTCTGTCCCCGTTAGTGGGGACAGGTCACAAAACAAAGAAATCCTGTGAGCTGACTACGTTTGGTTGATGTCCCCCATCGTTTTGTCTTCAGGCGCCGGATAACAGAGACAATAATTTCTGTCTCACCGAATATCGTAGGACAAGGGACAGAAGACAGACGCGTTAGGTTTGCGTTGTCCGAAATAGCCCCATCTGCTCTCTCCCACATCGTCTGTGCTGCGGCTTGCCCCGTCTCCCTGAAGCGTCGCACCTCACTGTCTTCCGTTGTCGACCCACAACCCCATCACTCGTCTTGTGGTCGACCCACAACCGACGCACGTTGTCAGTCGCACACGGCCCTTTTTCCCCAACATCTTCGTCTCGAGGTATGTCTGGCTGCGAAATGGAATGAGTTGGTGTTCTTCTTCTCTGTTTCTTGTTTAGGGTCGGAAATGCATGATGTTTGTGAGAGGAATTGAAGCCTTGGGTCTGTTGGGATTGTACAAAGCTTTTAACCGTTGTCTTTGTTTCTGTTTAAGGTTAGGTGGGTTGTTGTTGATCGGTGAGAGGTTCCTCAAGCGCCAAAAATTATCTGCTGTTTCTGTTGACAGGTAATTCCATTTAGATTAATCTGCATTATGCTATCATGTATGTAACCTCTGAATTTG
>JANZXR010000002.1:1628602-1641840 GCA_027575705.1 Erythroxylum echinodendron | reverse complement strand
ACCACAACCAAACACCTCACTGTCTCCAGCTTTTGTTCCGTTCCGTCCTGTTCCGTTCCGTCTACAGATACTGGAGATAGGAACCAAACGTAGCGTAAGTCTGCGCAGCAATCCCACACTAATGCCCCCCATCGCAGCCTCCTGAGAAATTAAGACGAGAGTTCAACTAAATTCATACTGATTTTCTATTTGATCTAGAAAGTAAAGTAAATGGTGTTAGACATTTTTGTACCTAGGGGCAATTTTGTCAATTTCTTATTCAGTGGACAATTATTAATTGTAATTTGATTTTTAAATAAATTATCGGTTAATTTACATAATTTGATCCAAATAAAGATACTAAAGTGGCTCAATAAATGATCTAAATTAATGGGTCGAAGTCCGGGTAAAAAATGGATCTCTTTCAGTGTGGACCTAGATCGTATCGGCCTTGTAATGAAAATGCTCGATATGGAAGCTTATATATATATAAAAGGGAGTCTCCTGTAGTTACTTAAGTAATTCACGAGCATTCAGAGCTCTGATCTATTAAGAGCGGCCGTGCATTAAGGAAGCTACAGAAAGACCTAGACCTCGAGCCAGTGAACGTTTTCTATAGAGATCTTGAGGAGATTCAAGCTCGTTTGGCAACTGGAAAAGGCTTTTAAAGAATGAATGAAACCGAATCAGGTATTCTGCATTATCTTCATTTTTAATCCTTCCACGTCTGATCCTGGGTGCGTAATAAAGTCTGCTCTACGCATTACACGTGATATCAGAGCAGTTACATGACTGGATTGGCTAAAATGAAGATTTTTGGTTTTCCATCTTTCTTGTTTCTCTTTCCTAGTTTTCACTTAATTTCTAGTTATTTGGCCCAAAGAATTGTATGGAAGTGGTTTAAATCTAATTTGCCATGAAAAATGGGTCAAACCGGGCCAAACGGAGTGAAAAACAGAGCTTCGGATCACCAGAAATTGCCCCCGCACTCGTGGCGCATGTGTAGCGTCGCTCATCACGCGACGAGTGACGCGCGTTCGAAGCACTGCTGGCCGCCACCCGCACATCTGTGCCTGTGGGGGGCGCGTGCGTACGCATCTAGCGAGCGCGTGCAGCGCAATCGCTATGACGTCAGCCGTACGAACAATGAACAGTAACCTAAAAAAACACAAAAAAATTTCAGAATTTTCGTAAGGGTGCCCCGGGGTGTTTTGGGTCAGTTTTCAGATTCGAAAAATTTATAAAGTGATTTTTTCCATTTTTCTGGATTTATTACATCAGTAATAAATTAAAGTTTAACTCCAGAAAAGGAATTAAGGTATTCCATATCCGATTTCAACTACATTTTCATGCTTCGGACATCACATGAGAGAGATACTTCAAATTGTCGTGTCTAGGGTCTCATATTCAGGGTTCGGGATCACATGATGGTTAATCGGAAAAGGAATTTAGACATTCTAAAGCCATTTTGGGTTAATTTTCGTGCAACGAACTTGCCATAAGGGAGATACATGAGATTTTATGTCTCGGGTGGTTGGTTCGGTATCAAGTGAGGCACGATAGTCACTCTACTGAAATTTTTCTTTTAAGAAAGTCTTAAATGAAGTTTTTAGAGAATGTCTTCAGCATAGGTGTGTGACAATGAGACTGTGCACTCGGGTTTTACATTTATTGAAGTTACATTGTCACATACCATATGCCCATAAAGAATGTGAGAATGACATAAAGTTGTATCCCTTGTTAGTAGACTTTTTGGGCTACTGACGAGAATGTAGTCACCAAAGTGGCCTTTCAAGTTAGTATTTTGAATTGTTCTACTTACATGTTTGGAGATGTCTCTGACATTATGTTTGGCTATTCTGCCCAAAGGTATTGGCCTTACATTCTTGGCAGAATGAGGAATGGCACTTTATTGCTTTGATTTTTCATTGCGTTGCTGAAGGGGAGAACTTTAAGTTTGTTACTCCTACAATCCTTAAGGCAACTAAATGGAAGGCAAAGATGAAGCACACTAAGATTAAAAGTAGAAAGACTGAATCTTCTCCACATGCTGTTGCTGGTCGATTCGGTGTTGGTGAAAGTCCTAGGGGCATAAAGAAGCCAGCAGCATAAAGCATAGAAGGAAAGATTGTGACTATCAGATAACTTCCTGGCTTGTCAATTTATGAATCTAATTGCGATAGTCGCATTAAGTACTTGGTGGCTATATAGTGAAGTATCTGATGAAGGTGCTTCCACGGTGCAAGGGGTTCATATCTAGGATAAAGCCAAACAAAGAGAAAGGAGGAACTGATGGTTGACAGCAATGAAGAAATAGAAGTAATGCCTATAGGGGATGCATGTACTGGATCTTATAGCAAGGTTCATTTAGGTTATTATACAACACATTTTATCTATGATCTTTGGATCAATTTTGGACAAAGGAGGTTGACTTTTTGTATTTAATACTTCTGTTGTACAGTGTGTTTAATGCAAAACATACCGGTACGACTTTCTTGTCATATGGTTTGTATAAAGTGTGTCTTACCCCGACTTAGATATAAGCTTCTTAATATTTTGCTGAACAAGTCATGAAATGAAGGACCCTGATGAAGGAAAAGTCATACATGGTGTGACATAAAAGTTTAAGCCATATTTCCAGAGCTAGGGTTGAGAGATTAATTAAGGAAGGCATTCTCCCAATTCTAGATTATGATGGTCTGGGACCATGTGTTGACTATTATAGGGGTGAATTGACTAATAAAGACATTGAGGTCAACTTATATTTCTAACTTGTTGAGTTTGATACATAAGGATATTAGAAGACCTTATACAGTTGTATTATGCAATTCTAAAGTATTCTGACATTTGTCATGATTATTCTCATTACAGTTATCGGACTAAAGATTGAGAGAACCAATTGGGAAAATTCGTGGAGAATGCCAGGTTTGACCTTGGAGAAGAATATCATGGCAAATATGATTTTCGGGACTTGAAAGGTCCAGTTGCCAGATATATGGAATCGGTTGGCATACTGACTTAATTCACTATACCGAGCAGTCTTGAACAAAATAGTGTATTGCCGAAAGGCATAATTGCACCCTAAAGGACTTGAAAGTGTCACTGTAGAACAAGACTAATATACCTGAATATCTAGAAGTGTGAAAAACCAGTCTCACACACATTAGTGTATGAGGGTGCCCTACCAAGGTGGTATAATCCTTATAAAAAGAAAGTGCATACTCATTGTGCTCATTGCTATTTAGTGAGATCTCCTGACCACTCTAAACCTACAGATTCTACTGTAAAGAATGAGAGAACAGAATAGTGGAATCACTAACAGTTAAGTTTCTGGAATACGATGTCTATGATGATGGTGGGCCTCTTGACCCTTAGGATGATAACAGGATGGATACTACAGTTGTTATGTATCCGCTACTCATATAGTGAGATCCAGTGGATTTAGGTCTTTGCATTATAAGATCTAATGCAGTTATGAAGATCCACTTGAGTGAGATGAGCTATTATCTCATCTGATGTCATAATCTATTAGGTGAACAGGACTATGATATTAGACATATTAAGAATCCAATTACTTTTACAAAAGCTGTTTCTATACCGGCAGCGGAATTGTGGTGGGTTGCAATGACTGATGAGATACAAGCCATAAAGCATAGTGAGGTCAGGGAGCTAGTTGATTTTGTAGCATAACTGCAAAACTTGCAATATAAAGTTTAAGACCTAAAGGACTTTAGGATGAAGTTCATCGGTTCATGAACTAGCTCAATTGCTTGATGGTTCACTCAAAGAGAAATGTTAACTTTATTGTTACTTTTCTCGCGTACCCTCATAGGATACATTTTGAGTGATTATGGCAATTGCAGCTTATGATGATCAAGAGTTACATCATATAATTGTCAAAACCGCTTTCCTGAATAATGACCTTTATAAAATAGTCTACATGGTACAACCTAAAGGATTTTAAGATCTAGAAGGAATTGACATAATTTGCACGTTATGAAAATCAAAATGTGGTTTACCTCAACCTCCCAAAAGTGAAACCTTACAGTTGATAAGGTTATGACCTCTTTCAGCTTCATGGAAAATAAAGTTAAAAGGTACTTGTACTAGATTAGGGGGAGCAAAAGTATGTTCCTATTACTGCATAAGGATGATATGTTGCTCACGTCAAATGTCTTAACCACGTTGTATAAGGTGAAACAACTTTTGGTCAAGAACTTTGACATAAAGGTCCTTGACATAGCATCTTTTGTCCTATGTATTTGGAGTTACCAGGACAAATCTTAACATTCATCATACCTCTCAAAAGGTGCATACATTAAGTATATGTTACAAAGGTTTAATACGGTTAACATTAAACCTGTCGTAACATTTCTCTCTCATAATGAGAGATAATCTTTGGTACAGTGACCAAAGAATAAAGTAGAGAGCGAGAGGTCATGAGGAATGTTCTTTGTTCTAGTATGGTTGATAGTCTAATGTATGCTCGGCTATGTATTAGGTAGAACATTGCATTTACTGTTTGACTGTTTAGTTGGTATCTGGTTAACCCAAATGTAGACCATTAAAATCCAGTCAAGTGAGTGTTAAGATCATTAAAGGAAAGTAAGGGTTATATGTTGGCATATAGAAAAGTTAACAAACGAAAACTCGTAGGGAATTCGGATTCAAATTGAGTTATGTGTCCGGATGATCGAAAGTTCACTTAAGGTTACGGTTTAAGGTTGCAGATGACATAATGCCGTGGAAGTGTTTCAGTAAGACACGAGTAACTTTCTCAATCACGCATGCATAGTGCATGCTGCAGGCTGCTTCATAGACGGTAAAAGCTCAGAAATTTGATTTCTGAGTTGTATATGATTGATTCAGTGGCTAGACCTATACAGTTGTACTGTGATAATTAAGTTTCTATGTTGTTTAACAACAACATTGAATATCATAGGGTCTTAGCATTTTGAGATCAAATTCTTGTTCATGAAGTAGTTAACATGAAAAAGTGACATTGAGGTTTAGAGCATTTAATGACTGAGGAACTATAAGTCGATTCTATAACTAAAGGACTTTACCCACTTGTGTTTGGAACACAAGTATACAGTATGGGTGTTTCGAAGTCCTTAGACACTGTTAGTTAGAGAATCATTATGTTTGCTCCATGTATATTTGTACATTTTGATGTATTATGACAGTATGATGGTTTATCGATAAAGATGATCATCGGTTATCCTCAGTCATATTTGTTATCATACGTTTTTATAATACGTATAGAAGTCTTAAGATTTGTGTGGATCTTAAGCATTTTAAAGGTCATTAGGCATATATGAAGATTGACCTTGACCTATGTTATTAGACACATACAGTTTTGTACGGATATATCCTTAAAGTTTGATATGGCATAGGGGATATAAGTATTTAATCTCATAAAGGTTCTCTAATGCAGTTTAGCATTCAGTTGGAGAACATAAAGATTTTCTCTAATATTGTTCAGCATTCAGTGAGAGAAAATAAGATTTCTCTGATGCAGTTTAGCATAAAGCTGGAGAAATCGAGACCTATAGACGAAGATGATACATAGTAGATCATAAAGGTATCATCGCAGTCTGCCAGTCTCCATTTTTCCATTCATATTAGTTAGGTATTAGGTATACGTGATTGTGTTGGACCTGTGTCACACATGGCACATATGTCTGATATTTTCCGGTATCGAAAGCCTTGTAGGACATATTGTAGGACTTTCATTATCTTTGGATCAAATGTTTTTAAACTCAGTCGATTAATAAAGTAGCGTGACTTAACCGAATTTTTAAACTGTTTTTAAAAGAGTCAAAGCTGCAATTAATAATTGTCCAAGGGGGAGATTGTTAGACATTTTTGCCCCTAAGGGCAATTTTATCAATTTCCCATTCAATTGACAGTTATTAATTGTAATTTGGTTTTTAAATAAATTATCGGTTAAGTTACGTAATTTGATCCAGGTAAAGATAATAAAGTGACCTAATAAATTATCTAAATTAATGAGTCAAAATTCGGGTGAAAAATAGATCCCTTTTAGTGTGGACCTGGACCGTATCGGCCTTGTAATGGGGAAGCCTAATATGGAAGCTTATATATATATAAAGGGAGGTCTCCTGTAGTTACTTAAGTAATTCACGAGTATTCAAAGCTCTGACCTATTAAGAGTGCCCTTGCATTAAGGAAACTACAGAAAGACCTAGACTCCGAGCTGGTGAACGTTTTCTATAGAGGTCCCGAGGAGATTCGAGCTCGTTTAGCAGCTGGAAAAGGCTTTTAAAAATTGGATAGAACTGAATCAGGTATTCTGCATTATCTTCATTTTTAATCCTTCCACATCCGATCCTGGGTGCGTAATAAAGTCTGCTCTACACATTGCAAATAGTTATCATAATAAGCACTTGAGCATCAGCCATCATGGAGTGGTTTAAGAGGAAGCATTCTCCTGCTTCCTTATGCATATCCATAGGATCCTCTCTGATCAAAGGCGGTTTCACGGCTTTGGTATTTGAGTTCAACAAAGGAGAATCGAAGTATTCCATTCAACGTCCACATGCTCTGGCGATAAGTGCAATCGTTTAACCGGAGGAACTCATTTATAGGCGACGAAAGGTGCTGCATGTTCATGCGTGTACAGAGCGCGTAGCGTACGCGTACGTCTTAGGCGACTCAGGGTAGGAAATCAAAATTACCGAAATGATAAGTAATTATGTATTTATGATTGTTGTTTTGATAACTGCTGAAACGTGAAAAAAGGTGTTTAGTAACTGTAGTTGTAGTTACTAAAAAGAAATAAAATAATTAAAAGCTTATTGATTTAATAAACTATTAATTGTTATATAAATAATTAAAAAATATATTATTAGTTATATAAATTTAAATTTATAAATAATAAAATATTAAATTAAAATAAGAAAAATATAAATAAAATATTTTATAAAAAATATATTATTGGTGTGGTGCAACTATCATAAAGCAATAATCCATTCAAAATAATAGTCTAACGAAAATAATAATTATTAACTGGGGTATAATGGAAAATAATAATTTCAGAAGGTCATTAATGAAAAACACAATTTCTACTGCAGAAGCACTTTTCTACCGCAACTATCTTTCTACTTATCTATTTTTGCGGTGGCACCGTACTTTCCTCCAACCTCTGATTGTTTGCTTGCAGATACAAACATAGGACTGCGTTTGGAAACTGCAGTGAATAAGTACTTATCCTCATCATATCGTAGATCCAACCACAACCTTAGTTGTTTATATTTTAAGCAACCAAATTCAAACTCGAATTGGCTCAATGTAATCCTAATTTTTATATCATCATAACACACACATGTAATCTCTTCGATAATATACAATCTTACTTTTATATAACAGAATAATCGTTTTTGAATAATCCTAATTTATATATTGTAATAATAACCGCGTGTAAATTTTTCCTGTTAATTGTTTAATTTTTTAGTTCGTTTTTTGTTTTTTTGGTTCAATTTATTTTAATAACTTTTATTATTAAAAATTAATCACTGTATGAATTAATTTGCTAATTTGTTGGAATTAACAAGTTCTTATACACTAAAATCAATTAATTAATTTTTTTAATAATCTCTTTTTTAATTAAGCTTCAATTTTTTATAAATAAGGACAATTTTTTAATCATATTTCAAATTCTTTAATTTTATTTAATCTTTAGTTGGTTTCATGAAGGTATAATACCGGTTAAACTTTTTAAACCTTAAACCCTTATCTTATCAGTTTAACTTCCCGTTTTTAAAATATTGATAATAATAAGGATTTTTCACTTTTCACTCGTATAGTCCTATTTTCTTTTATTGTAGTTAATAAGTAAATTTTGAGCAAAATTAGGATTATAAAATAAAATTGTAATGCAACTCAATTTTTATTTAACAAGATCATAGTAAATGATATAAAGAGATATGAAAAAAATAAAATCCTAAAATTATTTAATCTGTCTAAATTTTAAGTAATATTAGTCATCTTCTCTATTTTACATGGTTGTGATAAAACTGAAAAATTAAAAATAGATGTTTTAATTATGATTTTTGACTCTCTTCTCATTATTTTAATTTGTATTTTTAATAACATTTTGTTTAAGTATTAAGATTTTAGTTACACTTTTGTTACATAATTTGTACATCACTAAATAAGAGTTGGAATCTATTTTAATCTCTTATTTCATGTATATTAATGAAGAATAACCATAATATTTTCATATTATTGAGAATAAATCATATATTTTGAAACAAAAAATTGTTTTACGGTAATACTTATATTAAAATAACTACAATTTTATTTATCTAAAAAATTAAATAATTTTAAATTTATTAAATAATTAGTTTTGAATTTTATATATTCTAAATATTGTGTAGTGATTAATAATTATTTTCGATTTTGGATATCTATTTATTTTTCAAATAAATAATACGTTAAATAAATTAAAATATTAAGCATCCAACCATAATATTAATATTTTAACAATAAGTAATATTAAATAATCGAATAATATTCATCTAGTTGCGAATAAATTAAATCGTGCCGGAATAAGAGATCAAACCAGACTCGTTGACTTAGGGCCCAGCTGAATCCAATCGGGTAGGGCCGAAACTGCCACCCTGATGGCTAGGTTGCTACACGCACAGATTTGAATGAATTGAATGGAACAAATGTGATGGATTCTTCTATATCACAAGCCACTCCCCCTCCGTTTAGACAATAGTAAATAAAAAGACTTGCTTGTGAAACTGCCTACAATGACACTGGTTGTAATTGCGACTATTCTGAAAGACTTTGACTGTGTAGTTTTAAGAGAAAACATAAACACTCAGATCAGAAGTTCAATATATAAATCTGGTACACATAATCGGTAGTGAACTAGTGATCAGTAGAACTTGGGTCTTATCTAACCTCTGCACTCTGTCATCAATCAAATGCAAAGAATTTATCTCCATTAACAAAAGCAACCAAAAGAACACGCATTCTTTCACCCTGAAGTCACTACATTAGGTACATACATGGAGGGACCAAGTGAAATCATCCAACAGTAAATCGACTTTGCCCTTGTCCTCGGCAATACGAAAATGGAGCATTTAAGTTGCCCTCAACTTGGTGGAAATATCAGATTGCTTCACCATCTTGTCTTCCACACTGCTTTCCTCATAATGAATACTCTTGAAACCTTCATATTCGAAAAGCCAACTTATTTTGCATCAACCAGGAGGGAAAAAACCACGAAGAAAATTAAAGGAACAGAACATTCAAAATAAGTTTTAGTTCATGGTGTCTGCATATGATAATCCTAAAGATTATGATGAACGTACCGTGAGATACAATTATTCTAACCATCAGGGACTGTGGGGTCTCTTCATTTTGAGAAGGTGAGAAACTCCTGCTACTACATGTAGGCGGCTGCTTGGAACACCTGTCTTTGCCAAAGCTCTCCCATTCTTGTCCAACAGCACAAAGCAAGGTACATACTTTATGTCATAGTGGAGGAGCTGCAAAAAGGATCATACACAGATTCTTTCTGAATCGATCCTTGTTCTTATTGACCGCAGAAGACTCAATAATACATAGGAACTTCACCAAGTATTTCACATATTTGAATATGATAGCAATCAAGTTACAATTTCCCCATTCAGACCATAAGAACTTGAACTAAATCTACTTTTTCAAGGATTGTTTGGCTTACTATTGTAACTAAGTGAAGTACTTCTCTTCGTAGATTACCAAGACAATCTTTAAACAGATGAAAATATTATGGAATATCCTCTTCAAGTTCCAAAGTATTTGCATTCAAAGCGAAAACAGGATAAGAGAATGCTATGTTGTAACTAATCAGTTTCATACTTGGAAGCAAAGGCTTTTTATCCCCAAGTTTCTTCCAGCATCAGACATCACTTAGTATCCAATATCAATGACACTTCTAAGAACCTAATTCAATAAATTTTGTCATCGATATGCAGGCTATGAATCGATCCAGAACCTCTAGCAGAAAGAGACTGATATAAGATACAGAAAAAGTAAAAATCAATCAGTTGCACGATCCATTTTAAACTTGATATAATGGTTGCTACCTGCAGAAGTAATATACCTCAGGAAGCCACATCTCATTCTCTGCGTCTGCCATCACTATGTTGAGCCAGCTTGAATTCCTAGTCTCTACCTCCAAGACAAAATTAAGCAAGGAATTGCAAAGCATGCACTTAGGCGAGTAAAACTCAAGAACAGTGGCTTCCTTCCCACTTGCTAGGGCTGAAGCAAAGGCCCTCTGTTCTGCCTCTCCCTGTTCTTCAGGAGTCAAGACCCTTTTCTGGGACTTCATTTCATCATTTTGGTTACTTCTGGCAGTCAACTGGATAGGATTGATAGCATCAATCCAAGAAGTTGAGGATTTAGAGATGGAGTTGAATGAACTAACAGCAACGGTTCCAAGAGTTTGCAAGGATTTGAACAGCCAAGGGCCCTCAAAGGTACATACATTGGGATTATTATTGTGTTTCTGAACATCCCACGGCCATTTCAAGCAAAAAAGAGGTTGCTTAGGTGCAGAACCCATTGAAGTCTTGCTTTACCGGGTTATGGAAAATAGCTCAAGAATGGCTTTGGATAGGGACACAGAATGCCGGGCAATATTCTGCATAAAATCAACAAAATTTCAAACCAAAACACAAAATTCAAAGCCAAAGTTGTCACTTCAAAAGCAATTATAAAACAAACATGTGAATCCAAAAGCCAACTTGACATCAGATAATGGATTCTCCTAACTACCGTACACCTAAGTACCAAAATGTGTAAAGTCCCTTCAATTTCAACCCATGAACAAGAGCATAACTGTTCGAAACGTCGTAAAGCTTCTTTACATCTAAACTTAATAGTCCCAGGCGACTTACAATTGACTAACTCGGAAGATACAAAACACAATCAGCACCACCAGAGCATATAAGCAGGCAAAAGCAAAAGAACGGCAATATATCACAGCACGATTAACTTGTAACGTCAGTAAACAGAAACTATGGAGAAGGAACTGTACCTTGTCTGTGTTCCAATCGCCCTGAACGAACCGAACTACGTCGAGAGAGAAGCCGCGAGGCAAGCGCTGTGCTGAACAGTGCATTGATATTACCCAAAGAAATGTTGGCCCAATTGAAGAGTTCCATGGCCCAACTTAGAGCAGTCCCTCTTCTACCAATGGGCCGTCGGGCTTGACCCTTAGATCCGAATCTAAATTATAAAAAAACAAATTATCAATATAAATGATAATTTAAATCTAAGTTTAACTAAACCTAAATAAGCCATCTAAGTCAAAACTGGTTTATTAGATTTTTTTTCTGCTCCAACACATACATTTATATATATACTCTACCTTATCTTCAGAGATAACAATGGTCAAGCCAGACTTAGGGTTAGGCTGCTAGGGCAAGGCTGGGCCTGAAGTAGCGGGCCTAATAGCTTAGGCTGGACTAGACAACAAGTTCGAGTTTGACTCAATTTGGACAACCTTTTTTTTTGAATAAAAATATAAAAATAACGTTATTTTATTCATGAGTCTCGGGTCTTAGTTTCAAACCAAATATGAACCTGAGGCTTGATTTTTGAAAATTTTGGACTAAGGCTCAATCAATCCAGATATAACATTTCTACTTGTACTCAAAATCTAAACGTGCATCTAAAAGTTTTTTTTTAAATATATTAATTTTAAGTTTAATTTGAACATTTTCTATTATTCTTTTCTGAATCATAATTATCTTGTATTCAAAATTTAAATTGCAATTAAAAATTTATTTTTTGTTAATTTTATATCTAATATGACCTTTTTGTATCATTCTTATTATTCAGAGCATTAAAATTTATTAAAAACAAATACATAAACATCAACTGATTCTATATTTGTAATTAGATAATTTGAGTAATTTCTGAAATATAACAAATAAGTTATAGGATGTAAATATATTATTTATATAACTTTTTTGACCAAAAATTTACGGTAAGGTGGAGTTTTTCAAGTTCTAGGAGTGACTGTCTCTGATTCTAATCCTACTCTTAATATCAGATTTTGTGTTTGTAAAGAAGTAACGGTATATCTATCACCTTCTAATTGTTTTATCTTTATTGCTACATACATTATGACTACTACTTTTAATTCTTGAATGCACCTTTATTGTGACTGTTTGTAAGTTTTGTTTTGTATGTGAATTTTTTTACAAACGTATCTTGTTGAAAAGTTAGACATCTTTTTAATAAACTATTATTATATTGTTACATTTTTATTTTATTTTATTTATTTATTTAAAGTAATTATTTTATTTTAATTATTTATTAGTACTTTATTCTAAGTTTTTTAATGACTTTATTTATATTTATTTGAATAAAATAAATAAATTATTTATTTATTTACTCTTTTTTACATGTATTAAGTATTTGTAGTTTTCTTTGTATTATTACTATTTATATTTTTTTGTCATATTTATATATAGGTCTATCAAAAATAATTTTTCTATTTTATAAAAATAAAATTATGTATTATATAAATTTCTCAAATTCTACTTTAATGTGAGATTTTATTTTGAATAATGCCGACGATCATGATTTGGAAGGGAGTAAATTGACTCCAAAGTTAAATAACATACAAATTCCAACAGAGTCAAAAGTGTAATAAACTTAAATATACACGTGGACTCGACGAAAGCCGGGCAGCTGTTGGCTAACCCTAAGCAAGCAAGTGGACATGAGGATTTGTTCTGCTTGGGGTTCAGCTCCTCTCGTCCACTTTCTTTTACCACCCCTATTTTAATTATCAATACGAAGGCTGTGTTTGGAGGACAGCGGATCAGCTAATTTTTGGTTGATTGGTTAAAATCAGCTATTTGATTTAGTCAAATAGTTGAAATTTTTGTTTGGTAGTTGGTTGGTTGGGTTGGCTGATTCAACACAACCAGCCAAAATCTAAAAAGCTACTCCTACCCAGCTTTTGGGGCAATCAGCTGATTACTCCAAACCTAAAATACCAAAATACCCCAACAATATTTACTTCTCAAATTTACTTTTATGCATAAAAATAATAAAAACACATAATGTTGTGATTTGTTAATTTGGAGAAAATAGTGTTAGAAATATCATCGTTTTTTATTCTTTTATTTCTTTTTTGTTGATTATTATTATTATTATTGTTATTATTATTATTATTACTACTACTACTACTATTACTACTACTACTATTGTTATTATTA
>JANZXR010000002.1:1609537-1628502 GCA_027575705.1 Erythroxylum echinodendron | reverse complement strand
CAAACAGCTAATACAATCAGCTGGTCAAATCAGCTAATAGAATCAGCTATTAGTTAACAGCTGATAGAATCAGCTAAAAGCTAATGCCTGATTGCCAAACAGGGTCAACATCGTTTTATGTCAATTTAGAACAGAAAATTTCAGGCATGCGCTTGAAGCCTCTTTGTTTTCCCCTGTTGTATTCTGCACTGCAAGATTTCTTCGAAACAGAGGACGTTAACCATTAGACAGAGCCATGACCGAAAAGGCACAAACTGTATCAGGTGTCTAGATTGAAATGAATATCGATCAAAACAAGTTTCTTGTTTCGAAACGTGATTATTCTGTAGCAATCAATGGGATGTGAAACTGTGCGGAACAGATCACCTGTTTATTGCTCTCTTCCTATTCTGTTTTGTCCTGAAATTCTGCTCCTGGGGACCAACCATACACCGAAAGCTGCCATCTGACGAACCTCTACCAGGTGGTCCGCGTGCGCGCCCCATAACTTTTATGGCTTCTGTCATCGGATTCGGAATCAGAACCCCATCTGTACTATTAGCAGTACGTGGGACATCAGAATACCTAGCACTGTATATGATACAAGATAGCAGTCAGACATGTCATGCGGCCGTACATCAACCCTCGTTGTTATTGTTTTAATCACACAATATTTGCAAAAAAAATTATATAATCAATATTTAATAATTTTAATGATCCATTTTAAAATAAAAATTATTTATTTTATTTATAATAATTTTTTATAACCACCAATTTCACAACTATAGAAAATTACGTAACTTTTTCCTAAATTTATCAATCATTAAATTATAAAATGATAATAGAAATTTTTTTGAAGAGAATGATAATAGAAAATTAAATTAATCAATTAAATGTTATTCTATCATTAAAGTATTTTTAATACTCCTACATAGTTATAGCATACGCTACCCTATAAACATGTTGAAAAAACAATTTCTCCAAAAAAAAAACGATGAAAATCAGGCTTAAAATAAAATTACAAACATAACAAATTTTTTTTAAAGATTTGATAAAATTATAAATAAGAAAACTAATTAATTGATTGTAGTTAACCTTTGTTATGTAATTCTTATAATGTTACGAACTTCGTATTTTTATCATGGACTTAATGAAGTAACATACTCATAAATTTTAATGTCACACTTCAACCCAAAATTTTAAGACATCAAGTTTATAAGTCCTTTCTATTTATATTTTTTTCACTAGTTTCATCCCTTTTTAATGTGAGATTCCCGCTTACACTTGATGTCCAAACAATCTCTTTCTTAAATGTAAACTTTCACATTGAACTTGGGTTCTCCCTTGAGCGAACACCTTTTACCTATCTTTTTCTTAACAACTTGAATATACAGTGTCACCAAAAGCCTTTCGAATCCATTGTTCTAGGCCCATTAAGAGTCTCCTTACTCGTCTTTGTGGGGAGGCAATAAAGGAATTCAACTACCGTCTCCATGCTTGTCCCTTGTTAAACTATCAGCTCTAATTTCACTTGTTGGTGATAGGGGGTCCACTTATAAAGGAGATCTTCATCATAAACTAAGTGAGGGATCATACTCATGGACGTTAGGTTTATATATCATTTCCACTTAATGTTCTTCACTAGTTTTATCTCTTTCTAACGTGAAATTCTTATCTACACTTGACATCTGAACATTATATTTCAATGTTATTTTTATTATAGGATTAAATTTTATTCAATTTTATAATTTCAACTCAAACTTTAAAAAGTCAATGACATAATATACCTGTTAATTTTTAATAAAAAATAATCCAATGTTAAATTTTCTATTAATATGAATCTTATAATGAGCTATTTTATATTAGTATTTTTATATAATATGCATAAGTTTTATTATTTAATAAATTAAAAATATCAATAATTATAATATTACACGTACCTATAGTAACTATATATTAAAGATATTAATTTAATGTGATTTTTTGTGTTCAAAAATTTTAATAATATAATCTTTTTAAATTAAAATAAAAATTAAAAATTTAATAAACTCTTTTATTATACTCTTTGGAACTTCACGACAAAAAAAGCCTAACTTTGAAGACCATTTCTGCTTCTCCGGGACCATTTCACAGTGAAAGAGTGACGGGGCTTGTAAGCTTTTTGTTCGCTTTGCCTTTCTCAGTTCATTGAACCATGTGGCACACATGCAACCGAGCGAGCCACGAAAAGCTCTCCGTACAGTGTCTGCGTGACTGACTGACACCAAAATCCAAAAGCAAAAGAGCCTCTTCTTCCAAGAATCTCAGTAGTGGAATAAAGCGATTTAAAGGCTCAAAATGTTCGCAGGCAACTTGTCAACTTTCCTCCAACTTGTTAGTGTAGGCCCTCCGTACTCGAACTAAAGCGAAGATATAAATTTGTTTTTTTATTAATTAATTTTGGTAAATTACATTTTGAATTACGATGGATATTTAAAGCAACCCATCAAGTTATGACCCAGACTCCAACAAGATAGAGAACTTTATGCACTTAAGATAGTTGATATACTAATGAATTTAATTTACAATAATATCTACTATTTTGTACTTACTCTATTCTGTGTACTCTCATTTGTATATTTATTTAAGCTTCATATAAATCTCACATATTTATATAGATAAGATCGTGTAGAACAGAATGAGTATATAATAGTAAGTACAGAAATTTTGGTTTCTTCTAATCTATACATGTTTGTGCATATCCACCCGAACATATATTTAGTTTAAGGCACGTTTAGAACATGCAAATATATAATAAAATTAAAATGCATGACAAACGAAGTTGTTGTGTTCCTTCCACGCTTTCTCAGAAAGTACATGATGTCCCCTTTCTTTATAAGAAGTCTAAAGCAAAGACTAAAGCTAGCAACCCTATTTTCAAAACAATCACCTTTTGTTGTGTTTTCATTTTTACATCTCATTAGCAAATTTCATTTTTTATTTTCAGTCTTTATCTTGTTCTATTTATTTTATTACTTTTTATCATTATTTATACATATTTATTTATTTTATTATTATTATAATCTTTTATGTTTATTTTATTTTCATTAGTATTATGTTATTATTTTAATATCTGTGTATATATTATTTTATTTTTTACGGGAAGTCGATTAAAAATATCTTCTTTATCAGTTGAAGGTAAGACTGTGTACTATTAAAAAATTTTTAACCCTACATTTCGACAAAATTTTCGCTAAATTGTTGTTGTTGTTGTTATAAATGACTTTGTGAAAAAATGTATTGAGTGGATTTTATAAGTCTAATTTTGTAGCAACTAATATCAAAAAGTTAAATTATAAATTCCAAATTTACTTATTTTCCTTTGTATTTAACACCGTTGTTAATTTTAAAATATATGTTTAATAAATAATTCGTTTTTGAGTTAATTATCGTATAAAATATTATTTTAACAATTAATAATGAATTTATCTAATTAAACTTATGATTTGGTCAATTTAGATCAAAGTCAAGTCAGACCGAATTATATTTATTATCCCTAAATTATTTAAATTTGTAAGCGAATTTAACAATATCTCAACCAATTTAGTAACAAGTAGTCTTCTAATAGTTTTTTTTTAATATTTAATCATGCAATTTCTTATAAAATTACGAGACAATTCCCAAATCTTAACGACCAAACTTAAATGCCGATTTTGGTGGCTTCAAATTCAATTGTTACCAAATATGATAAAACACCAGGTTGTTTTCGGTTTGTCCTTCACCTCGAATTGGCCAAACCAGAATGGCACGACGGTGGGACTAATAATTAGGGTGTAACTAACGACTTATCCGATTCTACAATTTAACTTTTTTTTGGGGATCAAATAAAATATGTGGTGTTGGAAAATCCAATGGTTTGAGAATTCTGTTGGGAAATGAAAAACTAATGTAGTAAAAAGTAGATTGAAAGTTACGACTTAAACATTTTAATCAGTATTAACTTATTATAAAATTAATTAAATATGATTAAAAAATATTACCTTTTATTTGTTGAAAAATTTAAAGTTAATTGAAAAAAGAGATTATTATATAAAAATTAATTTGTTTATATGAATTTATTAATTTATGAAATTAATCAATTAATTAATAAATTTTTAACAAAATTATTATTAAAATAATTTGAACAAAAAAAATTGAACAAAAGGATTGACCAGTTCAAAAATTTTATTATTAAACCAAATGATACGATTCAATGTTTTAATAGCGCCAGCTGAAAAGCTGTACATTCATGCAAGGACAAACTCATCGTATTAAATCTTCTGTTTTAACTATGGTGTTTTAATCCCCTTATGTTAAATCTCATCCATACACTTATGTGGAGTCCTCATAAATGTGTGAATGAGATTTAATAAAATATGATAGGAACACCATAATCAGAACAGAATATATGATCCTCAAACCACCATATTTGTTATATAATTCACGAAAATAAGAAGAAAAAAAGAGTGACATTATCTTAAGATCTTATAGTTTAATATTTTTAATTTTTTAATTTGAGATAAAACAATATATATATATATATATATGATAAAGGATAAAAACACTTACTATAGTTAAAGAAAATTTAAAAAATTCCTTGTCATTTGAAATTATTAAAAATATTATTATAAATTAAAACTTGTGAAGTAAGAAAAAGATTGGGTCAAATGTTCAACCAATTGAACATTTCTAAATTAGCAGTTGTCTAAAAATTAAATAAAATTTAAAAATTTAAAATATAGTTGAAACAAAATATTCTTATCTTTTAAAAAATTTAAATTTTAATTATAAATAAAATTATTAAATAAAATAATTAATTTATTTTAATTTATAAGAATTTATTAATTTACAAAAACTGATCGATTAATTAATAAGTGGATCTAATTTTAACAATAAAAGTTATTAAAATAAATAGAATTAGGAAGATAAAAACAAAATCCAAATTTAAAAGTTTATCATTGGTTGAATTTTTTAATTATCGAATATAATTAAAATAAAAAGAAGTTAATTGTGGACAATATTAAAATGGACTATGAATTACCAAATTGGATTCATATAGATGAAATTCGGGTCTTGCCCTCGAGTTTGGGCGTCGAACATTTGTGATTTAGAAAAAAAAGGCTAAAAATAGGGAAATTGAAAAAAGAGGAGAGACAAAAAATGATATAGACCGAGGTCATATTAACAATTGACACCTTCTCTCCGGCCGAAACCCAGACAACTAAACCAACCGGACGGTTCTTAAGGAAACCCCAAATTAGGTTCCATCAAAGTAGAATTCACGTAATTTCGCACTTCCCTTGCGATAACATCCCTCATTACATCCCAAAATCCTGCCGGAAAATTCTCAGCTCCATTAACCCCGACGACGCCACTCCCACCACCTCCAATCCCAGGCGGCGCTAGGGTCAACGCGGTCAAAGCGTCATGGTCTTCTCTTATAGATCCCGACACAGGCGACGAAGAAGTATTAACTATTCTCTGAGTACCGTTCCTGCTGTGATCGAAGTTGTTACCATCTATCATCTGATGTTGCTGTTCTCTTGCTCTCCTCTTCAAGGTAGAGTTCCAATGGTTCTTGACCGCATTGTCCGTCCGACCAGGTAGCAACCTCGCAATAGTGGCCCATCGGTTACCGTATTTCGCATGAGCGGCGAGGATGGTCTCATCTTCAGAAGGTGAAAACTGACGGTGCTCTACGTTGGGGCTCAGCTGGTTGCACCACCTGAGCCTACATGATTTACCGGAACGTCCCTTTATGTATCGACCGATCAAGGACCAGTTTCTAGGTCCGTGGCGTTCGACGAGACGAGTCAAGACCCGGTCTTCCTCTGAGCTCCATGGACCTCTGATTCGCTCTGGTTTGTTTGTACCTCTAGGGTTTTTATTGTTACCGTAAGACTCTGAAGAAGAGGAGTCTGAAGAAGAAGAAGAAGAAGAAGTGGAACAGACGTTCACTGCTTCCATTTTAGTGCAAGAGAATGAGGAAAGCTAGCGAGTGAGTTATGGTTATATATGGAGTCGGAGGAGTAAACAAAGATTCATGCACTTGGTTCGATGTCCAATGGGCTTAGCTCCTTTTCGTAGTAATGAGAGAAGGTGATAGAGAGATAAGGCATCGAGGGATCTTCCACGAAACTGGCTGTTGTAAATTTGGTGGGGTTCTAAGCACACCTTTAGGGGTCCCTGTTTTTACGTATATTTTTTATCATGTGAGGACTTTCTTTCTGCGATCCATATCTTGTCGCAGCCTGTGTCTCCCCTTATCCCTTTTCGTTTGACAAATTTAGCCCTCTTAATTATTGATTAGAAATAAAAAAACCTCTTAACTATACGGAATATATGATTTTTCAAATACATAATTTTAATAATTTATTGCAATAATAAAAAATTTAACCAGTTCAATCAGCTCTACTATAAAATTTTTTAATCTTTCAATTTTTATTTTGATTTATTTTAATAATTTATGTTGTTAAAAATTGACCAGTTTATTAATTAATCGGTTAATTTTCGTATATTAATAAGTTCTTATAAAAAATAAATCAATTAATTTTTATTTAACAATTTTTAAAATTAAAATTCAAGATTTTCAATAAATTAGGATAATCTTTTCAATCTTATTTTAAATTATTTAATTTTATTCAATCTTAAATATCTTACTGGTTTAACTTCCGATTTGTTTTTAAAACATTGATTTAATCGTTATATATTTTGAAATAAATTTAATTATTTTAATAATATAAAATATATATTATGTATATAATGAGAACAATCTATTTAATTGTATATTTATTAGAGGTCCAAAATTAAAATTTTAAATGGATCGTATCATATTAGGAATCTTATTAATTATTTAAATTAAATTGATATTATAATGTTAATATTCAAAATGGTGAGTGAGCGCAAATGCGAGAATTGGATGAAACCAACCGGTCCAGGACACAGAAGAAAACCTAATAACAATCATATCTCCTACCCGAGGGATTGAGTTTATGCATAGAGATCGTTGAAACGCATGACAGGAAAGTCCGAGCTGTTCAACACTTTCAAAACCAAAAAGAAGAAAAAAACGGAAAGTGGGGTCTAATTTGTCTTTTTCATTTTCAAAAACCGGCCATAAGTTTGTGTAATGTTAAGGCTTTTAAAGTCTTTTTCTTAAACAGCTTGAATATAGTATAGAGTTATTAAGAGCCTTTTACTATACTAATCTCAGCCAATCAAGAGTCTCCTTACACTTTTATACAAGGAGGCAACCATGAGATTTGACTATCGTTTTCGTGCTCTTCTCTCAGCCGTTAAAATTTCAGCATTCGAAAGATTGTTTTTGAGTATTATTATTCGTCAGATTTACGACGGATGAGTCCAAATCCATGGTCTTGGTCAGTTGAATCAGCGGCTCCCATCAACTTTATCAAAATATACATCTATGTGACTTTGCAACATCTTCCACGTAAAATGGCCCCACTCACAGCCTGTACGAATCTCACGCGATTGGAGTTGAATCCCCTTTGACTTTTGAGCAGCTTCGACACCAATCTCAAGGCTTTTTCTCAACGCTCTTGTCTCTGGCCCGTTTATCACACGAATTCATATAATATAATACTCGTCACACGAATTCACATCTAATTAAATAAATTTTATGAGTTTTTATATTTTCATATTTTATTTACATTCTACATACATTTAATTAGATATTTCTATATTTATTATAATTTAAAAGTTGAACACAAATCTTAATTTTAACAACAACAATATCAATTACATTTGACAAAAGTTCCGTTAAAATATAAAATTTAAATGATTTAGTAGTACGTAATCTTATTTTTAGACTACAAATCTTAACTTTAACTTTATTATGAAATAGATCGACATCAAATTTTTTATTATCTCTTTTTTCTTTTTTTAAATTCCTTTATTGTTATGTTAAAATAATAAAGAAATTTTATTGCCACTATTATAAAATGGACTTACCTCTAATTTTTTGTATTAAAATTTTGTTCTTTTTTGGTAAAAGTTATAAATTTCTTCCGTAAGTTAAAAAAATTATATTTCTTTTAATTTTTAAAAGAAAAGAACCCTTTCTAATTTTAGTTTCTTAAAAAAAATTGTTTTCTTAAATTTAAGTTTATAAAATGACACTATAAATGTAGTATGGAGTATGAATATTAGATTTTGACTAATCAAATGTCACTAATGTACTAATATAATTCAGATATTAAATCTTATCTAAATTAAATAAAATCGTCCTAAATTAATAATAATATAGAATTAGATTTAATCGTTATGTAAGCATCATTTAAATTGCCTCTTAGGAGTAGTTGAGTTGGTGGAGTAGGAAGGTATGAGGTAAAAAGTCCTGTATTTGAATTCTCTTACTTACATTTTCTCAATCGAATCTGTTATATAAGGTTTGTCTAATACGAATTACCTAGTTGGCATGATCTACAGGCTGCTATATTAATCCGAAAATTTATTTAGTGTGCATTTAAAAGATAATAATTGCGGATTCTTTCATTTTACAAAAATCATGTTGTGTATTTTATGATTATTATTAACCAAAATTTAGGAAAACGGGTTTTCTTAAAAATTGAAAATTAATTTTTTTGGGAAAAATTTAAAGATGAAAGAAGGAATATAGACTTTTTAAAAACCGGATCTTTTGTTCCATTTAACTAATTTCAATTACGTGCTAATTAATTTCATCTACGTGTTAAAATTACTGGCACAAAATTACAACACCATTTCAAGAACCGTCGATTTCGTATGTTTCAAAATGATATAAAACAAGAAAGTGTTTGAATTTAATATCAGAGGTTGACTAACACGCGCTTCTTTACAGGCAGAGTCTGAAACCAAATGTTCTCACCTGTCCACGTGGCAATATTAATTAAGTTTTGGAGTCTTATAGCGGACCTGTGACGTAACTCGAGGGGAAAGCAGTTGGGCAGTTTCCAGCTGTCATCCCAATCCTATCACCACTGTTGAATTGATCACCGACTGGCTTCCAATAGTTTCCCGATCGGACGGTCAGCGATGTCGAGTTTTTCTGGGACCAATGAGATGGAAACTTGAGGCTTTAAGGGAATCTGATCAGAGAAAAAAACAAAATCTTTAGCCGTAAGATTTTGTTTGCGTCGAGTGGGGTCCATCTTGTTCCCTTCCAACCCATTTGCCGGTCGCTTTGGTCCTGTCAATGCGTTCGGTTCGCCTAATAAAACCACCACTGGTTCCTTACGTTTCCGGTTCGTTGATGTTCTCTCTTTCGTTGTATGTTTTGCCAGTTTCTGCCTGCTATTGTTACCAGATTTGAGTATTTATTCGAATACTTTTTATCAAAGCCCGATTGATGGGCCATGTAGAAGTTGTCAAGCTATGGTTGAGCACAGGCAGGACTTACCCAGCTCTATCCATTGCCAACTCTAAATTTTTATTTAATATTATTATATAATAATTTCGCAACGGCTTTTAAATTTTAAATCCGTACTTTTAAAGTACGGCAAATTACAGCCCGACCTATTATTATTCCTATTCTGACTGCTGTACAGTTTTAAAGCATAATTAGTGGAGGAGGTCCAATTGCGCCTATAGTAAAGAAAATAGACTATTCTTTTCTTTTTGATCCAAATCAAATCAAAGATGAAGAAAACTTTCCTACCTAACTAAATAAACACACGCTTTCTGTTTGTCCGATTGAACGACATTCGCGGATAGTTGTGATACAAATCTCTATACGGACAAACTTGTACGTCCACTTACTAAATGAGCGGGGAACATTTCAGTGAAAGACGACTCCTACCTACCTTTGTTTATTTTGTCGACTAACCCTTTCCCAATAATGTCCCTTGGCCCTCTCCGAACTCATCATAGATATGGATAATGTATATTAATAAATACTACCGGTTAAAATTTTAATTTAATGCCAGGGATGTTAATTTTGATAGACTTAATTCAGTACGATTTTAGCCTGAATTTAACAGGCCACTAATAAGTTACTTGTCAAAATAATTTGGCCCGTTCGAGTCAAGGGTCGCGCATGCGCTAATCTGTATCTAACCGAAACGACAAAAGCAACATCGTTTTGCAAATTATTTATAAAAAAAAAGTAATGATAAGCTAAAACAGCCCGCGGGCCATCCAATTTGGGTTGGACAGGAGTAAGCCAGGAGCAGTTGGGCCCTACCTGACTTATTAATATCAATAATTATTGCTAAAAAATTTGAAGTCATCCATTTTTTAATTAGATTTTTAATTTAAATTTTATTTACTTTAATAAACTTTATTGCAAAAAAAGATCAATTTATTAAAATGATTACCAATTTTTATAAATTAATTGATTCTTATAAATTAAATTAATTACTTAATTTTATATAATTATCTTTTTTAGTTAAATTTTAATTTTTTCATAAATAAAAATAATCTTTTTCAATTACATTTCAATTCTTCAATTTTATTCAATCTTTAAAAAAATTATGAAATTTAATATCGTTTGAACCTTTTAATCTTTAAATCTCATACCTTATCGATTTAACTTCTGCTTTAGTTTTTAAAACATTAATAAATACTATTCAAGGTTTGTATGATGATGAATGACTGCATTAAGATGTCTAACCTTTTGTAAGATATACTTTAGGTTTATTATATTAAATTATATTTTTATATTTTATTAAGTATAATAATTTGAGTGAAATGTATAAAAACTAATGAATATGATGAGTATATTGTGTAATAATCAAATATATTATAGAAAAATTATTATTATTATTATACATACATTATATTTTATTCGATCAATTTTCTGAACAATATTTTACTATATTATAATATGAACCTTTTCATACTTTTCAAATAACAACTTTCTAATATTATATTTATTTACATTTCATCCTATTATAAATTATTCATTTTATTCCTTTACAAATTATATACCCAACGTATCCAGAAAGAGGTGAGGAGACTCGAATAAATGTTTTAGTTTTAAAACTCTTTTGTAATTAAAATTTTTTAATCTTTGTTTTAATTCTCATAAAGCTATTTAAAATTTTTAGTTTTATAAGATTTGGATTAGAAAATAATAAGAAAAAATATATAATATGAATATAAAAATGAAACAATCAAGTTTCACTAATATAAACAATAATCTAGCTCAATTTTCGAATTAGATCCACATAAATTAAATTTGACTTTCAAATTTAATTAATTATATTCGAGTTTAAAAATTATTATCATATAAATAATATTTGATTAGTTTAGGTTTAATATTCATATTATATTTATTTTGTTGTTATTTTTTCAGAAGGGAAAAGATTTTGACAAAAATTAAAATTAAAATGAGTTTTTGTAAAAAAAATTTTAAAGATTAAATAATTTTTATAAAATTTTTAAATTTCGTATCTTTTACCTTTATATGTTGATTCTCAATCAGAGCAGAGCATTTCTACTTAATTTGGGCTTCATTGTCTTAACTGAAATAACGAGACGTAGAGCATATCGGGGCTTTAGTTAACAAATCGATGGTTTTGATAGAAGCCTGTGGCTCGTGTTTGCTTCGAAGTTCAAAGGCAATCTCTCGTTCGATTAACTCGCCATTGTAGCCATTGTCTAGCCCAACCCTCTTATAAGCACGGGAGATCCATTAGGGTATTTCAATTAGGTGCTATTTAATTTTATTTATATATTTATGTAAATATTATTTAAATGTATAAATAAAATTTAATAAAAATAGTAAAAATTGACTGTAGGAACAAATAATCTGATCATTCTCATAAGTGGCATGAGATCCTCTATTCCGTTTATCCTCTTTTTACCTTGAGTAACAACACGTAATAACTAATTATTATGTGATCAATATGTACTCATTTCCTTTTCAAAATAACTTTCATTGAATGATCATTGTTTACGTGAGTAATTTAGAAACAGAGTCTTTATTAATTAAGGGTAAAATTACGCATTAATCAACCGCAGACCTCGAGATCTAGCGAAATTCATTTTAATTATTGTTGTTGTAGTAGTAGTATGAACGTTCCATCCTGATGAGAAGCGGCTTTGTTTTGTATAACTGAGGGATCTGGTGGTGGTTATACGCAATTGGCTGCTCTGCTCTTGCCTTCAAAGACACGTTCAAGTCTGTGACATCCTTGTTTTGAGCGAGTTCATAATACTATCTTTGCTTGGTTGCTTCTTTGGATGTTCAATGCAGCTTATCATACAATTACAGCTAAAATCTGAGCAATTGAAGTGGCTGTGATTTAAGCACTTTTGTGGTTTGCACTTCTGCAAACTGATACGTTGAATCCGTAACTGCTTTTGTTTGTTCATTCTGGTATCTTGGTCTTGTTTGATGATTAGAACGCTGTTGTCTTAGTCTTCAAAGTACACCAGAATCTGATAATTTTGCCGAGCCTGCCCGCGGATTAGAACGATGACACCAACTATACAGATACGTAGTTAGCTGTCTAAATGTGAGAATTTCTTGTTGGGTTTGTTTTGGATCTAAGTTTTGGTTTTAAGATCATGAATTATGGTTAATTTTATGGGCTTTGAATCCTTAAACAAGTAAAGTGTTGACTGATTTGGGCTTCTGCGTAAACAATCCGCACTGTAGCAAGTCAACTGGCGGCGTCGATGATAAGCTGAAATAAAGCTACGGGTGAAAGAAGACAGATGATTTTCACAGCTCTTCCCACTTTGACTCACTTATCTTTGCAACTTACTTATTGCCCTTCAATCTCTTTAACTCGAACCGTATCGGCGAAGGAGTCTCTAGGCCGAAACGACAACATCATCGCCGTTGTACGATAATGGCTTCAAGCAATCAACAGAAAGTCACTGCTCCTTATGGCTCTTGGAAGTCCCCTATCACTGCCGATGTCGTCTCCGGCGCCTCCAAGCAACTCGGTGGTACCGCCGTCGACGGCCACGGTCGTCTCATCTGGCTTGAATCCCGTCCTATGGAATCAGGGTACTGACTTCGTTTTAGATGTTTGCTGTGTGTTGTTGGTATGTGGTAAGCATTGTTGATTTTGGATTTTTGTTTAGACGAGGGGTTCTTGTGAAAGAAGCTGCGCAACCTGGAGAAGAACCCACTGATGTTACGCCCAAAGAATATGCCGTTCGGACGACAGCTCAGGAATATGGCGGTGGCGCATTCCGCATATTTGATGACACTGTCATTTTCTCAAATTACGAGGACCAAAGGCTTTATAAGCAGTCCATCGATTCCAAAGGTCTGATGAATTACCGACTGCGTGACCCTTTTTCCTCTTGTTCAAATTTGAAGGAGATAGTATCTACCCTACTTCTTCAAATCCTCTCTCTCATTTCCAGTCATATATTGTGTACTCAGTCAAGTAGGCTATGGTTAGGGCTTGGAAAGAATTTCTATGCTGAGCGTTGACTTTGTAGCATATACAGATTTGGCTCCTGTTCCACTTACACCAGATTTCGGCGGTCCAGTGGTGTCCTTTGCTGATGGAGTCTTTGATTTACGCTTCAACCGTTATGTCTCTGTAATGGAAGGTACTTGACGTCATGGATACTTGTTATTTAGTACTGATAAGACGATGGCTGACCTATTTCGGTTTTGTAGATCGTCGAATAAGTAGTACAAATGCAACTACAACTATTGTGGCTGTGAGCCTTAATGACAAAGATGCCAAAGGTAATGAAAGGAGGAATCTTTTTTCTTCAGAGAAAAAACCAACTTTTGTTTTTTTGTGTGCATTGGCTTTGACTTTTCATTAACACTTATGTCCGTTTTAGCTCAAGGAATGAAATAATTAAAGATTATAAGAGATGGGTAATAAAATAAAATAAGTATTATTTTTTTATTTAAAAAATAGAATAGATAAAAAAATTTTATGTCAGTGTTTAGTTTGAAAATATAAATATAAGAGGACACAGGAATAATTAACAAAAAAACCAAATTATTATTATTATTATTATTAATTTATTATTATTATTAATTTTCTTCTTCTTTTTCTTCTTCTTATTATTATTAATCTTCTACATATTACTATTATTAATTTTCTACTCACTGTTAAAAATTATTATTATTAATTATATTTATTGTTATTATTAAAATTTTATTATTAGTTTTCTTCTTCTTATTATTAATTTTATTATTCTTATAATTATTAGTTATTATTATTATTAATTTTCTACTTACTATTATTCTTATTAATATTAATTTTATTAATTATTAAATTCCTTATTATTGTTCTTGTTATTATTACTAATTTTATTCTTATTAATTATTATTATTAAATTTCTACTTACTATTATTCTTATTCTTATTAATTTTATTAATTTATTATTATTATTATTGAATTCCTTATTATTATTAATTTTCTTCTTCTTCTTCTTCTTCTTCTTCTTCTTATTATTATTTTTTAATAATAATGAAGGATAAAAAAGTCTTTAACAAATAACTCTATTCTTGAAATAACTAAAAACATCTTTTAGTGATCTTTAGCTATTCCTAAAATTTGAGGATTAGATTAAGTATTATGATATTTTTATCCAACCAAACAAAGGATTATTTAGCAAACATGTCATTAGAGTTTCTTTTGTTGTTATGGTTTTCAGAACCAAAAGTATTAGTAAGTGGCAATGACTTCTACGCCTTTCCTCGTCTGGACCCTAAAAATGAACGAATAGCTTGGATAGAATGGAGTCACCCTAACATGCCGTGGGATAAAGCAGAACTTTGGGTTGGCTACATATCTGAGAATGGGTGAGAGCAAGTTCTTTGCTGCTTACATATTAAGAAGTTTCGTTGTCACTAATTCTCATGTTTTCATTATCACTAATTCTCAAGTTCTTTGCTGCCTCAATAGTTTCTATAACGCTAATAACTCAAAATGTAGGGGCATACTTAATTTTGCACATATTCTGTTTGTGAATCTTGAACGTGTTGGCAGGGATGTCTACAAACGTACATGCGTTGCTGGTCGAGATCCTGCACTTCTGGAGTCTCCAACTGAACCAAAGTGGTCTTCCAATGGTTTTCATTCTTTACTTGCCTAAATAATAACATACCATTTTGTTAATGCAAGAGAAAAAATGTGTGCTAAGAAGCAAATTTGCTGGTATAATTAAAGCTGGTCTTCCATTATGTAATTAATATTCATAAACTACATGTTACTTGAAGACCAATTACTTGGTGTTAATGACTTAAATCCTATATTTGAACAGGTAGTAAGCGTTAGTTTGTTGCTCAATGCTTGCCCTCTCATTTGTTACTTAGATACAGTTTTGCTGCTTCCAGATAAAGAGGAATAATAATGTTTACCTTACATGTATGCAGGGGAACTGTTCTTCATCACTGATCGGAAAAATGGATTTTGGAATCTCTATAAATGGGTAAGTTATATACTTTGAAAGTCCAACTTTCTATTTTCTTTTAACATATTTCTTATGCTTTTCATTTTGTGATAGGCACGTCAACGGGCCAGGCTGAGCCCGAATATATTTTAAAATTTTTTAAATACAATTTTAAAAATTTTAGTTGTATTTTTTAAAATTCATAAATTATAAATTATAACATAATCATTTATATTAAAATGTAAGATGAAATTACCCATAAATTATACAAGAATATTTATATAAAATAAAAGATATAAAATACGTACCGATTTATATTTATTAAAAATATATAGCAATGATAACGTTGTCATAATTATTTTCTATAAACAAGTCAATTTAAACTTTTTATTTTATTTTTCATATTTACATATTATATACATTATGCATATATGTATTTATATTCATCTTAAAATGAAATAATCACTTTATAAATCTGAATGTATCAATTCCAAAATAATATATAAGTAATTCGGTTATAATATATATATATATATATATATATATACAACTTTAAATTATAACAACATATAATTAATTAATTATGATATAATAAAGTTATTAAGATGTATGTAATGGTATGATTAATTAGGACATTTAATTCAATTAATTAGAAATTTATATAAAAAGTTAATAAGTTGATAGTTCTAGTTAAAATTATGAATTACATTAATTACAAATTTTTAGTTTACTTAAATTATTTATTACTTATTATAAGGGAGAATTAATAAAACCAAATTCATGTTTCATAAAATTTATAAAATCATTTTTCAAAAAATATATATAATACAAAATCAACAGCTACATTGGAGAGTGAACTGGAGACTGAAGGAGCATCATCTAATTTTAATTGATTAATTGTACTTGTTGGTAAAGTCGTCAACAGTTTGGCTCCAATCATCTTTATGTACAAACATTATATTTAGTAATATAATACTTAAAATAAAAAATATTTAATAACTTAATATTATACAAAAAGAAAATTAAAAATATCTCTATCTTCATATATTTGATCAAAATAATCTTCTATTGGTCGATTACTTTCACCAATCCCCTTTACATTAATATCTATGGTCGTAGGAAAAAAAACAACATTAAGATAATATAAAGGTTAATAAAATAAAAATAATAAAAAGAAAAGAATCAACAATCAATATTTTCATTATTTAACCAACTTTCAGTATATGTAAGAACTTCCACAATACGATAATGAAGTCGACCACAATGAGGAGTAATAACCTGACTACTAGTACTAAATGTAGGCTCTGAAGCAACAGTCAATGATGAAATAGCTAACAAGTCCCGTGTAATGGCTTGCATGATTGGATAATTATGTGCAAACGTCTTCCATCATAACAATATATCGAAAGTCTCACCTTCAGTTTCAGAAACACACTTATCAGAAATATATCTATCGAACTCCATCGTATTATAGAATATCCTATCCCTTTTCTCTTTCGAAAAATTTGAAAGAGAATTTGTCAATAATGGGTTTGAAGAAAAGGTCGAACTTGAAACTGAACTCTGAGACTGGGTTGAGCTGCCTGCATCCCGATCACGATTTTGTTGCATTCTGGCTTTATAATCATGAAACACCATAATTGTTTCATAGTATGTAGACGCTCTTGAATTTCACCACTGTACAATACATTATAAATATATTCCACTCCATCCGTCTTGCATCTCGGGTCTAACACATATAATACTGTAACAATATCTCCAACCTTAGACCAATAAGAATTAAAGTTCTCCGTCATCTGCTCCGCCATCGTTAGAATCAATTCATTGGAGTCAAACATCCACAATCCTAAAACATGCGTTATGTTGGACATAATGCTAAAGATACACTGCGAAGTTGGATATTTTGTTCATGAAAACAATTTAGTCCAACTATTGAATAATTCTAATTTCATACAAAGTTCTTTAGCTAATTCCTACTGGTCCTCTGATGGTACGCAGGTATACTGAAGATCCCTTTCAGCTAATTTAAATAGCTGAGCATATGGGATTGCTGACTCCAACATCTTAAAGATTGAGTTCCATCTCGTAGAACAATCCAAAACTAACTTTTTTGTGCAATGAATGCATAAAATCTATGCAGCAATTTCAAAAGTTTTAACTCTTTTAAGAGTTGCACTCCAATGTAACATACTACTTCAAATACACCCTATTGCTTCCTTTATCGTCTCTAACCCAACCTTTACAATCAAGTTAAGAATATTCGCAAAACAACGCATATGAAATAACTTACCTCCAGCTAATAAGCTCTCAACTCGCATCGTACTCTTCAACTTCTCAATCATAGCGTCATTTGTGCTACAATTATCAACTGTGATAGATGAAACTTTTTTATCGATGTTCACACTCATCAAACAATCTTTCAACACCATTTTGTTGAGGGGTTTCAACACCAGTAAATTCATGAATGATACCATATTCTTGGGTAAAAGAGGTTAAAGTTTGGTTGACATATTCTTTACCATTGTCAGTTCTAAGACATTTGATGGTTTTGCCAAATTGAGTAGAGATCATTTTGACAAACTGGATGAAGATTTTAGGAACTTCTGACTTTTATTTCATTAAGTAAACCCAAGTGCTATGAATTTAACAAACCATTTAAAGCCTGAATTATTATGCACAGGAGTAGGACCCCAAACATCAGAGTGAATAATGAAGACAGGCTTAATATTTTTATTAAAACAAGGAGAGTAGGTTACATGGTGGTGTTTGGCAAATTCACAAACATCACAAGACAATGATTCAATCGAAACATGTGTAAATAAAGACAGGTAAAGGGACCTAAGGACTCTAAATGGTGGATGACCCAGGCGTTTATGGTGGAGCCAAATTTCTGAGACTGTATTCAGTTTACTGTTTGTAAAGTGGGACTTTGGGCCAATTTGGGTTTGCATATCAATGAGATAGTAAAGGCCATCCTTTGCATTAGCAGTTCCAATCATCTTCCCCATTGTAAGATCCTGAAAAATGCAGTGAGATGGGAAGAAAGTTACAGTGCAATTCAAATCTGTAGTGAGTTTTTGGATTGAAATTAAGTTGTGAGATAATTTTGGTACATGCAAGACATTTTTAAGAAGCAGAGAAGGTTGGGCTTGTATATTTCCTGAGCCACCAACCAAGGCTCTCGAGTTATCAACCAAGGTAATATAACTATTGTACGAAGGTTGATAGGAAGAAAATTTAGGAGAATAAGAGGACATATGATTAGTAGCACCATAATCCAATATCCAGGTATCCCAAGGAGCTATATTCGAAACACCAAGAGATTAAGAATTAAGAACCTTACCAGCCATGGTGAGAGAGAATTGACCTGAATCTTTACCTGCCATGGTGAGAGAGCATTTACCTGAATCTTTACATAAAGAATCAACAAGTGTTTTGAGCCTCTCCAGGTCATCCTTGCTAAATTGGGGTGGTTCAGGCACATTATTTGTGTCACACTTGGTTAGGTTGACCAAGCTTTGGTTCAGTCCCTTAAATCCTCCTTTTTGAGCCAGAACTTGTTCCTTCCCGTGGAGCTTAAAGCAGTTCTCCTTGGTGTGGCCAGACTTCTTGCAGTAAGAGCACCACCTAGTTGATTTTGTATTGGA
>JANZXR010000002.1:1570549-1599388 GCA_027575705.1 Erythroxylum echinodendron | reverse complement strand
TCATTGTATGGACCATGGAATGGCTAGATGTGTGCCTTGTTTCTTTGGGAATTCAAACACTGATTGTTGAATGTACTCTATATTACTTCTGATTGTTGAATGTACTGTATATAAGTGTTTGCTGATACTTAGTCTCTTCCTCTTAAGCAACTCCATCTTAATTTTAACCTAATTTTATCTTCTTTCACTCTTAACAAGATCTAAAATTCTTATGAAATGACAATGGGGGATATTTCCAAGTGAAATGTCTAATTTTTCTTATGAAAAGGAAAAGGTTTTCTTTCCAATGTGAATAGGAACAACTCTTCCCGCGCCGCGGGAGAAAAAACCAACGGAGAAGAGAGTGCGACGGTGCGTGGAGGTTAGCACGTACTGGTCTTCTTCAGGCGTGTAGCTTAAAAGTATGTTCCTTTTTCATGACTTCCTGAAGAAAGGCATAGGCTTTGTTACTTGGTAAAGCAAAGATTTTTAGTAAAGCAAAGCATTAAAAAAGACATCAACTTCTATACAATTGTATACGAAATCGTTAATCTTTTGTGATTGGCGGGCCCAATTTATTATTCCATAATTCGTCGCTTTATCTAATCCACCACTTCCGGATAAATCCAACGGCGTAGAAGCGGCGAAACGGGGAGGAGCGAACCAACGACCGTACCGTTTCACTTCTCTTCTCCTCTCTTCTCTGTTCTCAGATCTTCTCTCCCTCGTCAAGCATCAAACATGGCTATGCAAAGCAAATCCCATTTAACTCCTCTCATTAAACTGTAGTTAAGCTAAGCTTGAAGATTATTTATTTCTTTCTTTCTTTCTTTCTTTCTTCGGGGGTTATGGAGGCGGAGCTCAAGGACATTAAGGCCGAGCCAAGTAAGGCACTCGACACCCAGCCGGCACGGGATGACGGCTCCAGCAAAGACGACCGTCCTCTTCTCAAATCCGACTCCTCGAACAGGAGCTCCCCCGCCGTCAATGTCGAGGAGCTGGAGAAGAAGTACGCGGCGTTTGTCCGCCACGACATGTACGGTCCAATGGGGCGCGGAGAGCTTCCGTTGGGGGAGAAGGTTCTCCTGGGAATGGCTTTGGTGACGCTTGTGCCTGTGAGAGTGGTGGCAGCGACGAGTGTGTTGGTGTTTTATTACGTGATTTGCCGCATTTGCACGCTGTTCTCCGCGCCGAATCGCGACGAGGAGGAGGGGCAAGAGGACTTCGCGCACATGGGAGGTTGGCGGAGGGCTGTTATTGTGGTGTGCGGGAGGATTCTGTCGAGGCTCGTTCTTTTTGTGTTTGGCTTTTATTGGATTAGCGAAAGCTATAATGATCTAGCACTACAGGAGCACAAGTCCTCTTCTCAGGTATTCATGTTCAGTATCGCTGATGCTCTAGACAATGGAGTGGAATTTCCAGAAGTGTTGTTTGTGAAGACTTTGTTTGCGATTCTTTAAATTTGGTCTGTTCGGATATGCATTCTTCAAATTGTCTGACGGCTCACTTATTAATTGAACTTTCTACTTTGTTTGACGTTATATCAAGTTGAATAATGTGATTGAAATTATTTAGAATGAGGGGAAAGATCAGTCTGTGGAGCCCGAGAGACCTGGGGCTATTGTGTCAAACCATGTTTCATACTTGGATATTCTGTATCATATGTCTTCTTCTTTCCCAAGCTTCGTTGCAAAGGTTTGTATCTGTTCAGAGTGCTTGTTACTTTCATGCCAGTTCCTTCTCGAATACATTTGATTTCTAGATTTGTACAGCTTTTTTGTGAGACTGATGCTTGTCTGTTATATTGATTCTGAACTTCCCGGTCGAAGAGATCAGTGGGTAAACTCCCTCTAGTTGGTCTTATCAGGTCAGTTACTGAACATCAATGTTCTGTAGTATCATGATCATTGGTATGATCCATGTTGGGATTTTTACGTTTGTTCTCTGCATTTTATCCCTGTGTGATTCCTTTCTTGAAATTTAGGCCGTTGAGCTGGTTTCTTTTTTCATATTCAATATCTGATGTTCTTACCTGTCAATTTTTATGATTTGGTTGTGTTATGATGCATATCATGACTATGCTTAACCAGGTTTTCTTCTCTTAACATCATCGTATTGAGGAATCATTGATCTTAGAAAGTTTGCATTACCTAATAAAATGATCTCTTCTTGACTATTTATTTCCTTCTGTTTAAAAACTGTTTTTCCTGTTGTCTGTCCCTTTTCTTTTCTCTTAAAGATTTGAACTAGTTAGTTGGATAATGTGGAAATACTGCTTTCTGGTGCATTTGGATTAGTAATAGAAATCACGTGGTCTAAATTTTACAGCAAGTGCTTGGGTTGTGTATTCGTTCAGCGGGAATCAAAGTCGTCTGACTTCAAGGGTGTTTCAGGTATATAAGCAGTTGGCATTTGATTTCCTTCATTATTACTGGGCTTGTGAACTGTTGCCTTTTTATCACATCTGCATAACTTACTGTTTGATTTAGCATTGGTAGAGATATAAAGTACTGGAGTAGATTTCGTCATTGCTGGAAAAAAAGAACTCATGTCACTTCTAACGGTTCAATCACTGACAGAATAGTGAAATAAGATCAATAGAGAGAGAGAGAGAGAGAGAGAGAGAGAGCAATAAACTGGCTCATGACTTGTTTACAGTTTCTTTGGGCAGGGTAGGTGTACATTGCTGGACATGAGCATAGGAAAACTGTTATTACTCACCTGAAAGTTAATTTAATTGTCTTCTATTAGGAGTGCTTGTTTGTTATCTGTTCTCTATTGTTGTTTGCTAGATTTCAACACGCTCCACTCCTTGCAGGTGTTGTGACGGAAAGAGTTAAAGAGGCTCATCAGAATAGATCTGCTCCTAAGATTATGCTTTTTCCTGGTCAGCAACTTGACTGCATAAATGCGTTTCCTTATTCTTCTTGATGCATGTCGAATGATACTCTTATTTTCTAGCAAAAATGCTTCAGCCATTTTGGTTTCTCACTCTGCATGTTATTCAATAATGTTTGGCGAGTTCACTTTCATGAAAGATACATATTTAGAGCTGTACAGTTTTGGCGTTAGTTAAGGTCTTTTCGGTTTGGTTATTTCTCCTGCTTTTGTTTACTATACATATTTAGACCTGTACGGTTAGTGAAGGTCTTTTCTGTTTGGTTATTTCTCCTTTTTACCAATGTATTTGGAAATAGTGGAGCTTTTTCTTATGCTTATGATCGATCATTTTACAAGTTAGTTGGTCTTTAATGCTACTGCAGAGGGAACAACTACAAATGGAGATTACATCCTTCCATTCAAGACGGGTGCATTCTTGGCAGGGGTCCCTGTAGTCCCAGTTATTCTAAAATATCCTTACGAAAGATTCAGTCTTGCTTGGGATTCCATATCTGGGGTGAGTTTCCACTTGTGATTTTGATATTTATAAAAATTGTAGCGATGCTGTGTTGGCTGTCTTAGAAGTTCAAAGCTTATGAATTCAGACATAGAAAGGTCCATGAAAGCATGCAAAGAATTTGAAATTCAACTTGCTTTCGAACTAATAACAACAATGGAAACAGTGTTTGAACTTCAATAAATCAAATATTAGATGGCTGGGTAATTGATAAATGTTACACGCATTGGGTTTAATTTTCAAAAGGACACCTTATTAGCTATCCCTGGATTCTTTTATATTGCCACTGAACAGTGCTGATGGTAAATCAAAATCTCCAATTTGCACGCCAACTGTTCTTTGTTTATAATCATGAAGGTACACCGACTTTTCTATTTTTGGTAATAAAGGGCACATTGAGTTCAACATGCATTTCTGTCTGATTCTAGCCTGCATATACTTTTCTTTTTGCAGGTGCGACATGTAATTTTACTATTATGTCAATTCATAAATCACATGGAAGTGATGCGGCTTCCTGTTTACTACCCCTCACAGGAAGAGAAAGATGACCCAAAGCTGTATGCTAATAATGTCAGAAAACTGATGGCTCGAGAGGTGTGCATTTCCCTTGGAAGTGGGATGTTGATGATTTTGAAACTAATTTGTCATAGTTCTTAGTTTTGTTGTGATACAATATGATTTAGAACTATGATTGGCTTCATTGAAAAAATCATTAGGAATGAAAGGGACATCAGTTTTATGATCCCTCAGGTTCTAAATTTTAGATCACAATCTATAGCATGACAATGGTTTTGCAAGAGTGACATATCTGAATCTTGAATTGAAACATTCAACTAAATCGTTACTTTTTTTCTTTTTGGAAATTTCTAAAGCAGTATTGTTAGTCAGGCAGTTCATGCTAATTCCAATTTGCACTTCGGATTTTGATGGATTAACAATCGTGAATTACTGTTACGACACCCGGAATTTATTCCTGTTTACTTTTTGCTGCAGGGTAATTTAATAATGTCAGATATTGGACTCGCTGAGAAACGAATATATCTTGCTGCTCTCAATGGTAATAATAGCCTGCCTACTGTTTTGCATCAGAAAGAAGATTGATAATTTCATGGCCTCGCTCCCAAATGATATTTAGTCTCTATGGAACTTCGTACTTAGTATTGGTACTTGCTTATAATGACATCCAAAATTGGGTGTTATATCCAAGCTTTTCTAATAACAAAAGAAAAGAGAACAATATCCAGTTTGTACTACTATCTTGTAAATCTTGCTGTGGAATTTGACATTGAATGCAGTTACAAACTTGACGGTGAGCAATTGTCGAAACATCTGAGATCTTTTTGGGCCTTTTAGTATATTTTATGCATCCACAATGAGTTTTAGTAGATCCCTGAAATTAATCATAGCTGGAACCCTTCCATATGAAAATCTGAAACATCTCTCTTCTCCTGTTTCTTGCAGGTTTGTTTTGACAATGCTACTAATTGGGATCCGACCGTCTGTATATTTCTTGTATGATTTCTGTTATAATCCCTAAAAAAAGATGAATCATAAGAAATCATTGGCAGAATGAGGATTACCGTTGTCATTTTGGGATGATAAATGGCATTTTCAATACAATCCATTCCTTTTCCATAATTTTATAATTTGAGTTGGACAACTCGGGCCTGCCTGTTTTGAAGTTGAATGTAAATTTACGCATAGATCATTGAGTGTTTTACACTGGTTAAAAAAGGTCACACTTGTTTTCTTTGTTTAATATTTTATGTATTGCCGTGCCCAACTCCAAAATGATCAAATGATTTTGTTTCCTTGTTCAAAAACACGAACTGTAGTTTTGGCAAGATGTTGATAATGATAGAAGAATACATCTTTTCCCGAAAGTTTACAATAGATCTTGGGCCTTCTTCTCAAGGACACAAAACCAGGTGCAAGATGCTTACATTTAGAATCATACTGCAGCTGTATATACATAGCTGCTAAACATTTCATGATACACAGCTAGCTAGCTTCATTCTTTACTGATTTCTTAGCTACAGAGGCAATCAAAGTGGCACTAAGATCGCTTTCTCAAAACCGACTAGTTTTACAATTGGTCGCTGTTTGTTTTAACCACTCACAGAATCTTCTTAGATGCTAAACAACCCCTTCCAAGCTGGAAGGTTTTTCTCATCTTTCCTTGAAAGAACCACTTATGGACCTTGGCAGTTCCCATGGCAGGCAGCCTCTCAATGGTGATTGAAGAAACATGGAAGATGTTGATAGCTGCTTCTGTCGCATTGAGATTGACGATAGGCAATTAAATGCACTTGTTAGCCTTCTCTTCTCACTGTCAATAGGTTGGCCACCAGGGTCATGCTCTACCGCAGATATCTTTAGGGATTTGGGAAGTATGCAGTTGCAGAGTGAACCTAATCATCATTTCATTAAAATTTGATGAATGAAACTATTCATTCTTCAGCAGTAATTGTGTAGGAATATGAGGTAAGTACCTATCCTGGCAAGACGGTTCACCCAGTTTGGGATCGGTTTTCCGGTCAGCTTGTAACACATGTCCTTGCAGAAATGATTGCAATTCTTTACAATCAAGTGATATGTATCACCATGATAGCTTGCTGCATGCTGTTCCATGAACTCTCTCACCTGAGTAGGATCCAAGCATGTGGTGCCGATAAATATAGACTTCCTGAACTTGAAGCCAGGACAATGGCGAGGTTCCACCTCGAAAACACCGCTTGTTGGGTAGTCATGAGCTCCAAATGCATACTCCACACCATGAACTTCAGGAAGGAGTGGAGATTTTCAGAATCACTTAAATATGGAATCAATGTGGAAATCCAATTTAAAAACTCATAGCCAATACATTGATTAAACATGCTTAAGCCTTACCTTCCACACCAGAGTGAAAGATACCAACTCCCGCCCAATAAAAGTAGCCATTCATGGTCGTCAAGTCATAAACATTCAAGTAAACTGGTGCATTTCCAGGACCATAGCTTGCAGGCCTGGATTTAGGAAACAAGCAAAAGCGAGTCACGGACTTCTCTTTTAGACGAAGAGGCGTAATACATCTCCATCCTTTCCTTGTTCTAACTTTCATGTTCCCTGTAATGTAGGATCAAGCTTTATTAATGGCCGCCTCCAACCTGAAAATTCGAGAAGCGATGAAACCAATTTAGAGTAAAAATGAAACTCATCAAGCATCCAACCTCGAAACTATAATACTCTCAAAACCAAGAAGGGAAATCAGAGTGTCCAATTGACTTGAATCTAGAGTTCAACACCATCCTTGTAGAGATTCTACATTTTGAAAACAGAAAAGAGAGGATTTCTTAGGGTTGATAGAAGTAACTTCGAACCCAGATCTTCACATCAACCCCAAGTCTTAAATTCCCAGAAGCTAAATATTTGTTAAGAGTGCTCAAAGAAAACAGTAGCGTTGCTAGCTTTTAAGCTATACAGTAATAATAACAAGTGATGATGAGAGGTCTCAGATCTAGTCAAAGCTTACAGATACTGAAAACACTGAAAACTTTAATGTGGGCAGATGACATAATCACAAATACCTTACAAACACGGAAAAGGAAAAGGAAAAGATTATGAAGAAAATGACAAGACTTCAGACTTGGGATCGTGCATAAATTTTCAAGCCAAGCTAGTGATAAAGGTTCAAGCTTTAGCCTTCATTTTTCTTTCCCCTCAAATTTTCCCAGGATCCAAGCAGACCCACCAAGACAATAATGGCTAAGATACAGCCAACAAACATTCAAAAGAAGCAGATACTGGAGGAGCACAAAGATTCAATGGTGAGAACACAAACCTCAAAGATTTCATTTCCAATGAAAGCTATTGAGTTGAGTAGCCACTGAAGCCGAAAATAACACTTTAACTGCAGACAATCATGTTCATTGACACTTAAACAGGGGAAAAGAGTGAAATTATGAAAACCCGACGAACAGAAACAGCCTTAGCTGCTTCACAAACACACTTCACACCCTCTGCTCCTCCTTCTATGATAAGATAACCCACAAAAGATGAGACATTTATGTGAGATAAATAGACCAAAGCAAAGGATGGCAAGTTTCAAGCTAATACTCAAATCTCTCTCTCATCTGTCTCTTGCTTGTGACTATGTTTCCATATATCGCCTTGTGATTTCTGTTCCAATTACTTTAGTGCTAAATCACATGAATTGTCTTTTAGCCTTTAAAATTTTACTTTTATTGCTGTTATGGAAAAAAGAAAGATTTGGATTCTATAAGGATATGATATATAAACAAATAAAAATTATGCCTTTTTGTTTAATGCAAGCTATTAAATATATTTTTACCAAAAAAAACCATTTTGTAATAATTCTAATCATAAAATTTCTATTGAAAATAGGCAAAAAAAAAAAAATAGCACCAACATTTACACTAAAATTTAAGTTAAAATATAACATTTTAAATTAATTTTAACGTTTGTAAAATGTGTTAAAATAGGCCCTAACGTTTGAAAAACGTTCAAAATAGCCCCTAATTGAAGCTAAATTTTGTGACAAATTTCATCTAATTACGGCTTTTTTTAACGTTTTCCAAATATTAAAGTTAGTATTGAGCATTTTACAAACGTTAGAGTTTATCTTGAAGGCTTCAAAACGTTAATGTCCAAATTAGATTTTCGTGTAAACATTAGGGACTAAATTGATTTTTTGGCCTTGAAAATACTTGCAAATTAAGGGTAATTCTACTAGGTGAAAGTGTTGTTAAACCCTTAAAATGAAATTATAAAACTAGTTTTGGTATATATGCATACATATACTAAAGAACAAAGTAAAAGGTTATTTCTTAATATGATTTAGTGCATGCCTTAAAATAAAAAAGAAAAATAAAATATTATTGACAGCCAATCAATAGATGTCTTCAAATCTATACATTTCTGAATACCAAATTAAATTATGGTCTCAAAAGTCAACTTAATGTTTGGATTTCTTATATAATATTGCACATATAACGACTGAATGGTTCCAATTTCTTTTTTTTTTAATCATTAGAAAATAGAATGTGGAGGGTTAAATTTTTTTGTTGTTTTGTTTTGTAGAAGTTGTAATTATTACTCTCAGGGGTGGTTAAGTTGATGGAGTAGGGACCAGGAGGGAGGAGGGGATAGGGCCAAAATATTTTGTGTTCGAATCTCCCTAACTATAATATCTTGATTGAGCCTGCTGTACAGGACTTGCTTAGCGCAGAGTACTTACTTGACATGATTTGTAGGCTATTGCGTCAATCCGGAACTTACCCAATGCACATTCAAAGGATAACGGCTAAGGATTTTTCTGTTCTAAAAAAAAAAGCTGTAATTATTACAAATATAGTACATTATAATTACTCATGATATTAATTCTTGAAAACGAGTTAAAATGTTCTTTATAAAAGTGATTCTATTTCTAAGCTTCAATCTTAATTATACAATTCAAAGTGGAATTGGAGGAGGTTTTTGAAAAAGAAGATGAAATTTGAAGTTGGATTTGGTCCTTGAGAAAGAAGGAAGGAAGGAAAGTTTGAAGGTGTCAGTTTGGTCAAATTAAAGTAAAAGTAGGTACGGTGACAATGATCTTCATGTCTGATGATTATGCTGTTTACAGTTGCATTAATCTTAAAATACTGAAAATGGTTTATGTTCAGGCATTAGTCGATTCAGATGAACTTTTTTGACCAAGATTCCCAATCCAAAACCAACGAAATTATCCAATAGAGGGAAGGGTTTGGTTAGGTAAGTTTTTGAGAAGGTGGGTCATGGATTCTGACGACACTGCAGGTTTGGCAGGGAACAGGAAGCCGACAAAAGCAATGTTAAAGACTGTACTGGGACTATGACGCCAGTCTGGTGATGGAGATTCTTATGTGCAAGAAGAGTATTATGGTTATGAAAATTAAAATTTTAAGGAAATTCCTTGCATATGAAAGATGATCTGAGACTGGTTTCCAAGGAAGTTTTCTGATCAATTCTTATATTTCACAAGAGATATTTCATGTCAGGACAGGAAGTGAGTCATCATTACATATGGTTTTCCAAGGACCCTGTAGCTTCTTCTATGCCTAAATCCCTCTGAAGAATAATCAACTGTACTGCAAGATACACCTTTCTATGCTTTTTAGGTGACAAAATTCGAAAACCAAACTTCCAAAAGCGTGCAACCATTGACCCACTCGGTTGGTGTTCCTACTCCTGGGTTTCAGTTTCAGTTCATGTGGATGAAATGGACTATCTGTGCCACTCTAAAAAGGTGTTGAAATGGGTTATCTTCTTCAGACAATGTTTTTTTAGATTAGCCCGATTGGTCACCATTCCATGAGCATAATTTAATCAGCAAGCGTGGTTTCTTTTTGCATCAGGAAAATGCTTCAGCTTCTGACACACACTCACTGTCACTGACAAGCAAACCAGAAACAGAACATGACATCCAATGTAGTTGTAGAGTAAATAATTCCATGAAAATGTTCTTGAATAAGTATACCCCAAAAGATTATTTCTCAAACTTAACACGACATATGAAACCTATCCACAGTCCTAGACATAATAACACTTCTTAGGAACTGAAGTTCATCAGAACAACATTGGCGGGATGCCTTGTCTGGAGAGGAGATAAACCTTCATCGTTCAGAGTCCACCAAGTGAACTGAAATGCATCCATGCCTCCTGTCCATATGCAAAACCATTGTTAATTTCTCTATCAGAGCACTATCTCCTTTAGTTTCAAGGAACAAACGTGTATGGATACATAGAAAACCAGACCTTTACCTGCAATATATCAAAGACTTTCTCTGCTGTGTGCTTTTGATTTGAGGTTGCACCTTTCTGCTGCAACTTATCTGGATGTAAACAGAGCAAAGCTTTCTGATATTGTCTTTTCACTGCATTACCTTCTATTAAGTCAACAAGAGGCACAGGCTTCCATCCACTGCCAGTCCATAGGACCTGTGTAAATACATTTCAATGTTTTAAAAAGTAAAAGAGTGTTGCAGGAATTTATCAGGATACATTCATAAACTGAACCCTGAAATGAAAATTTCAATATTCACAGAATCTAGAATTTGGAAACCAGCAACTGATCGTCTAATTAAATCACTCACATATTGTAAAGTAGAGAGCAAAGATCGAATGTTTCCTTCCTTCCCACTCGACCATTTTCGTATCTTTGCATCTATGGCCTGGAAAAGAAAAATGTTTTGGGGTTACTATATGTATTCCGACAAACTGGAAATAGAAACATCCATTGTTTCTACCAAGTATGTTATATCAATTACATGAAAATCTTCATGGTTGTCAATGTTTTGTGTGATGTTGTCCACATACTGCGTCAAGTCCTTTATCTGATCACAAGTCAGAGGAAATTAGCCAGTCAAAATATCCAATATGAACAAAGAAGAAAGGTCCAAATGTATTTTAATGTAGATAAATATGAAAGAATAACACACCATGAATTTTCCATAGAAAAACTCATCTTTATCTCCAAGAGTAGCTTCTGAACCATTAGGAATTGATTCTGAAAAGAAATAAATAAAAAAAGATTCGAAATTTGATCCATAGCTTGACTTAAGTTCATATGAATTCTGCTGCACATGTACCAAATGGCCTTTTACTAGCATAAAGTACCTGCAGTTGAATCTGATAAATCCTTGAATGTAGAAGAAGATTCCATGGACTTATAGTTGTTGGTCCTTGTCTGAGGGCTTTGATCCTCAGTTGGTTGATTAGATTCGTCCACCTGAAAATTCGTAAGAAGCTTTCGAATTCTAAGACAAAAAGGAAACAAAACCTGGAATTAATTCACTAATATCTGGAAAGAAAGGAGAAATATCCATAGTTACCGTGATCGAAGCTTCTGTTATATGATTCTTGTTCACATTTGGCAATTCCATTCTGTCATTTGGTTTATTTGTTGTGATTCTTGCTTCATTTTCTCTCCAAAGCCTGCCTTTTTCTTGTCTTCTGGAGTTGTGATTTTGAGAGTTCATATCAGAGTTAGGCTTGCTTGAGGCTTCTTGGTTGAAGATTTTCACAAACTCTTGCACTTTTCCTCCAAGCCTGTTCTTTCCAAGATTATCTCGTCTCAAGTTAGATTTATCCTCTTCTTTGTGCAATGACATGCTCCTTTTCCCATCTTCTTTCTTTGCAATGTCATTGACATCAAAAACTGCCGATGATTTCTTGTTGCCTCTCGATTTGCTTTCCTTAAACTCATTTCTCTTTGTTGACTCTTCATATCCTGCGAGACAATTCAGGTCCAGCTTTAGATATACCACATGAGAAGCAGCAATCATGTTGTAAATAAGAGATTACCTTGCTCAGAATCGTTATCAGAGAACAAAGAATGCAGTGTTTTGGTCTCACTGTTCGAAGCTTTTTGCTTAAGCACATGAATTTCTTCTTCTGCTCTTCCTGACAAGCCCTTGTCTGGAGCAGATTCAGATTTTGGTGCCTCCCTGGAACCCTGAAAGATGGTTTTAGCAGGATTATCTTTAACACTGGTTTGAGTAAGAATTGGCTCCTCAACAGCCTGACATGGCTCTACCCTTTCCAATCTGCTTGCACCTTCAACTGAGCATTTGTCTTCGTCAGTTTCCATCCAAGAAGACTTTGTCTTTGATGACATAGCAGCATGCAATGGAGAAGCAATGGATTGTCGGGTTCCCATTGGTAATTCTCTACTCATGCCTTCACAACCTAATCTTCCATCTGTGCTCGCAGATCTCTCAAGTTTAAACTTGTCTTTCAGTCTTGAATTGTTTCCTTTCATGAAACGCATTGGCAAGGGTACCCCTTTGCTCGCCCATTTGTAGATCGAAAAGTGAAATTGATCGCCGTTCGCTGGACCGGAAACAGTGGAATCACTTCTGGTAACCTTGCTTTTCTCTGTTTTATCAGTTCTGCTTAGGTTGTGTAACTCTTCACTGCCAAGAGATAGGTCCTCACGTAAGGTGCTCTGTTGACAGACAGCATCACTGGACGCATCCTGAGCTAGATCTGTTTGGCTTGAAACTCTAGACAGGGTAGAATACAAATAATTACTAAACCCATTCGAAACACCGTCCTTGTTTTTCTGAAGATTGCGTGTACCGGAACCAAATGTTGGCAAATCAGACCCTTTTATCAGTTTGGAAGGAAGACTGCAAAATTAACAGATTAACTGAGAGTAGGAAGATGCAGAAGCTATATAGAATCGACGAGCAGATTAAGATATGATAATGGAGAAAAGTTATTCTATTGAAAATTACTTCAAAATCATTCTCAGTTCGTTGCATATGCTCTATAAGTAGAGACCTCAAGCTTTTTCCTTTTTCAACTGATAATTAAAGTTTTATCTAACAGGTGAATCGAAAACCTGAATTGTGCTGTAACTGATGAACTCAAGAACGGTTCAGCTCTAGGAGGCAGTGGACTTGGAACTCTGGAACCTGGACTTGAACAAAATGGATCTCTGTTATGTTTCCTCGGAGAAGAACTCAGAGACTCGTTTCCTTTGAATATATCATCAAAGAATTCATCGTTCTGGTAACGCCTTCTGGTCCCAACTTCATCCCCAAACACTGGTTTCTCACTTATACCAGACCACCTACGGCGAATCGAAACTGTGTCGTTCTCACCACCAAAGTTGCTTGAATCTGTAGCTTCGCTGAAACTGTTTCGCATTTCCTCTATCGAAGCTCGTCTTGGTGGACCTCCGAATACGTCGTTGAAATCAATATCAGAGTCTCCATTTGGGCTCTTTGGAGAAGTGTTGTGCTGGTTTGCAAATGATCTTTGAGGACCATAGCCTAAAAGAACGCTCTCTCTGGTTGAATACCTCTCCATTTCAAAGTTCTTGATATTGATAGACGAGTTCAAATTGGACAAAGATGGCCGGAAGCTCCATGAGCTTCCATAGCCTGTTGTTGAAATGGAATTCTCGGCACGGTTCCGGTGCTGAGGAAAAGCTTATATGGAGCTTACAAGAGAGAGAGAGACGAAGAGGTGTAGAAACAAGGAAAGGGAAAATTTTGATTGGGAAAACACAGCTAGTGGGGTTAAAGATTTGGATTACTGAGAATTGGAAGCCACAGCCATGAGTGAGGTTCATCGTATGTGTGGACATCGGATAAGGAGAAGGAAAACTCCAAACTAGAAAATGGATGATAACGCGTTGTTCTTGTCGTGTAACTGAAATTTGAAAAGTAATCTCTCTTGGTGACCGTTAATTTAAGGAATTTTTGTGATGCCTCGTGAGTTTTGGATCATTTTCATATAAACTTTAGTAGGGTAACACCCTGTTATTGCCGCAGAATCAAATCTAAAGTCATGGCTTGTCTTTGTCAGACATGTTTTTGATTAATAAAAAAAAAAGTCTAAATTTTGTTCTGACCATGTAAAATTAACATGAAAGTTTGATTCTTTGTTAAGACACAACAGGAGAGTAAGCAAATCCTTGAACAAAGCAGAACGAGCATCCATGGTTTAGTGAAGAATTTACAGAACCATAATTTTCATCAATGATCTGACACTGGCATGTTATAGATATCACCCACCATCTGATAATATTGATCCTCGACTGTAACGAGAATGCCTGTCAAACTGGAAGTCGTAGAAGCAACGGAGATGCATCAACCACAGAACAGCAAAATCTTTACCATCAGTCCAATCAAAAAGAATCATCTTTACTTCCATTGAAAAATGATATATACAAGTCGATCAACGAGGGCTTTCTTCTATGAAGGGAAGTAGACGATGAAGCTTAGCCGAAACGTCGAAAGAATCCGTATAAAGCTGATGATGAGCTGGGTTAGTTTAGATCTCGAGAACTGATAGAACAAACTTACCTATAATCCTGACTGTAAAGTAACAATATGATATAGGTAAGACCTGGACTGTGGGTCAAATGATGGTCTAGTAGGAGTCTTTTCTACTTGATGTTCCAACCAATCAGAACCATCAGGAAAAGGCTCCAGAGCATCTTGCTTGCCATTGACACAGAATTCGATAACTGCCTTCATTCTAAAAACTTCATCTGGTTGGTAACTGAGATGAACAATTACAAGTTTTGTTTTCTTTAGCTCAGCATCTTTCCTCACTGTCTTGAAAAGCACCTTACTGTTCATAAACATCAAGAAATCCATAGCTCTCTCTGCAGCATGAAGCCTATCATACTCGGGATGCAAAGCGAAAAAAAGTTTTTCGTCGAAAACTGCTCGATCCCATGAATCTGGCTCCTGAGACAGGTGACGAGCCACACAATCCAAGAGCTCAATAGAAGTGTAGGCCATAGGTAAAAGAAACCTGAGGTAATAGATTTATATCCTAATTGCAGGTTCATCAAACAAATCCTTACACCCATAAACTGTTCAATTATTGTGACAATCACTCATCCATTCAAAATCTGAATCTCGATGTAGAAAATCAAACGGGTTCTGCAAGTATACTACATCTGAGAGAAGAGCACTGCTTCAAAAACTCCCTTCAAATGTGGAACTTAGTCCAGAAACAGCATGATTACCTCCAATTCTTCCAATTGACTCATTGTTTCGGTCTGGATCTCTCTTATAAACAGGTAAATCACTGGACTTGTAGAAATCTATTATGTGGTCATCCAATTGGGAATTACCAACTTTCTTGATGCTTGTGAACCAGATCTCTAGCATGTCTTTCACATTTGAATTTGCAATTGCAACTATAATCTCCTTGCTAATAGCAACTTCCTTCAAGAGTTTTGCCAACCTGGAATTCACAAATTCATCAGGAAGAACCGTTAAACAGAAGAATCATCAACACAACAGTAATTCATATTCAATCATCAAATTTACAAGCCAAGAAGCGAAGAACTAAATACAGAAAACCAATGAAATTTGGTTATCCTAATCAAAAACAATTTTCACTGCAATGTAAAACATGAAAATCAATTCTAATCACGTAATCAACCTCTTCGTTATCAGTATAGAAAACCCTAAACACAAATGATGAAAGGGTTTAAGATTGAACAAGATAAAATCATAAAAAATCCGGACCTGAAACTCGATTTCATTGTTTTAGCATTTGGGACAGCCTGATAATAGCTAAAGAATCTGTCATGAAAAAAGACAGCGAGCACACAACCCAGAAGAATCCCGATCAAAATGGCCATGGCTACTCCCGATCCACATCCTTTTCCTTTCGACCCACTACCATGGATATCATAAAAATCCTCACTTTGTATCTTCCTTGTGAAATGACTAATATGTCAGAGAGCGCGCGAAGAACATGAACAAAATCTTTTTATTAAAAATAAAAAATAAAAGATGGGTTTTATTACGGGAATCCTAACAAACTTCCTCGTTATATGCTTCACATGTCAGAGAATCTTCAGACCAGAGGAAGACACACGAAAATCAGTGTCTTTATGAAGAGAGAGGTGACGAACAGTTTCATTGAGGACGACACTGAGGGGGTCTGATCCTCTGCCCCACTTTTGCCGCTGGAGCCGGCTAAATAGGGCATTGGATTTGAACCCGATACTATTGAGGTAGGATTTCCCTCTTGACTCAAATTATGAATATATAAAAATTTAACAGAAAGTCATTTTTAATTTTATAATAATTCAAAATAATCGAAACAGGGAACATTATAGGGAAGGCCAAAGAATAGAAAGAGAATAGAATGATAATGCATAATAATATATCGAACTCGTTCCTAACTACGCAGGTAATCCTAACCAGAACCAAACTGCGTTTAGAAAAAACTCAAGAACTTGTAAGCAGTAACTGGTATTCCATTAACCATCCACTTAGTTTCATGTCCAAATGATACAAGAAGGCAGTCTCTAATCGATCCTATGTAGAAAATACATCGAGAACATCAACATATAGCACAATTCTATTTACACTCCCATCCCATGTGGTTTCAAAGAACAGACATTCAATCTGGCACCATACAGACCCACATGCAACCCGGGCACTAACTACTATTTAAATCTTTCTGGTAACAAAAATGGATCTTAAACTCTCTAAACTGTATGCTCAAGGAGAAGATTTTTTTTCCTGCAAAATTAGAACACACAAATGAGAGAACGGCATGTTTAGAGCTCAATAGAACCAGGATTGAAATAATTGATTGCAAAATATTAGGGACAGTGAGCCAGAGCTGCATACATCATCAGAGCTGGTAATGTATGAAACAACAACAGTGATGTCATCAAGTTTGCCACCGTAATATCGGAGTCCAGCATCTTGGGCAGCAGTAGAAAAGGGTGTCTGTCTGTTTTTATCCTGCGCACGTTGCCTTGCCAATGCGGCAATTTTCTGAGCTGTCACTTGTGGCCCTAGGCCAGCTCTCACGGCATGAACCACCACTGCAGTGATCTCATTGTTGTACAAGTTGTCGAACAATCCATCAGTTCCAGCAATTATAACATCCCCAGGAGCAACAGGGATCTTGAATACCTGAATCAATGGTGCTTCTTAGCTCATGTAAAGTTTCCACAATAGCAGGATATATACTTTTTAGATTCTATTTTACAGCATAAATGAAGTACTGAAGAGTAACCATTGTAGTTGTAACATATTATGGCCACATCTACTTTGTAATTCTAGGTCCAAACAGGATTACTGCATCCTATGGATGGTATTAAGGAAAATTAAAATTTACTTTTATTGGCTATCAAGGATGCTAAAAAGGCATATTTAGCGGAAAGATCATCAAGGCAAGATGAAACTAAAGTGATCAAACTTGAAAGTATATTAACATTAAGCCCTCATACTTAGAAAGTGTTTTTCCAAAGAAACGGACACCGTCAGGAGGCATCAATCTAAGGAGAATATGCAAACACTAACCTCACCAGAGCTTGGTAGATCACCCCTGGTTCCACATTCTAGCTGATAGGTAAAATTAAAATCATGTTGCTGCGGAGGAGATTTGAAAACAGTGCATCCATCTCGAACCACTATAAATCCACTGTCCCCTAGATTGATTGCGTGCAGGCCCTGCAGTGACAAACCAGATATAGATGATGTCATCACTAAATTTAGTTATATGAATTGCTACACATTTTTTCCAAAGCAAAAAAAAGAAATTATAATTATTATAAGAGAAAGACAGAGCCATGATTGAATTTTGCGTATCAAGAGGTTCGCTCTTACAATTGAAAGCCCAGGCTTCATTAGCGAAAAGCAATGATAGGATCACAACAATTTGTAAAACCTAATTGGTAAGAAAAGGATGACAGCATTAATGGTTAAGTCTGACAATGCAACTATATAGAAGATGCAGGCATAAAACTATTCCTCAGTGATATTGAATCAAGAAAAGAAAGACGAAACAGTATACCTCATTAGTAAGTGCTATGATGCAAGCAGTTGACGAACCCTTGGCTTTTGTGCTCAAGTGGGCCTTCTCCAAGACCCTAAAAGGGTCTACAGAACCCTTAGGCTCCTCTTGAACCGCACTAACAGAATTAGACATCAGTTCTCGAGAATACTGCCCAGAGTCAACACCAAGCTCTGCCCAACCACCAACACCATCTGCCACGCCTACTGCTTGTTCATCTGTGCAAATAAAGTGGGCATCCTCTCCACCAGTTTCTTCTTTATCAGGATGTGGCAGGTAGCATGATCCTGAAAGCAGCTTCAGCGTTTTGCCAGCTGAACTCTTCCTGCACCCATGCAGCATAACAACTGTAAATACTAGGTACTACTGTTAAGTATGAAGTTTATTCATGGTATAATATATATTGTCATAAATCAGTCGAAGATGGGGTGCCAAGGCAACAAACAACACAAACTATCAAACAAAATATTTTCTTTTCGAACAAAGAAGAAAAAGTAATACGGGCATATATGCGAGATAAGGGACATTTCATAACTTACTGGTCTGATGAAGCTGCAGAACCTTGAAGATTATCCCCTTGGTTGGAATTCTCATATACATCAGGAGCAATTCCAGCAGAAAAACATGCTTGTGAAGAGGTATGGAAACCCCTGTATAGTGTCTCCATATTTGGAGAGAAGTTGCACCATTTCTTGGCAACATTGTAAGCAAAAAATCCATAAATGGAAGAATTAGTAGGTTGCTCTTGGTTCTTCAAACTCATACTAGCCTTTCTGCAACTTTGGGAACTCCTACTGCCATAAGACAAGCCAGCATCATTTTTTGACAATGGAAGATGTTCATCCCTTAAACTCAGATTCTCAAAGAAGCGTTCACGGAAAACAACTCTGGATCCACAAGCAGCCATTGGTTGGAACTTCAAGTTGACTGATATCTGACTAGTGTCACAAAGTGCACGATCAATATGGTAGCCACAAACTTGAAACGACGGGCCTGAAACAGAGGGTACAGAAAATGTACGAGAAAGTGCTCCAACAACAGATATATTCCTCCTCCTATCAGCTAAGACAGAGTCAGAAGCAGCGTTGACGGTAGGCCCCAAAAGTTCTTGCAGATCTCTAAGTGAAGCAACTCGTATAGAATGAAATAACCTATAATTGCAACATAAAAATTTCCCTTCTCCAAGCAGAATATGAACAGGGATCTGAATGCCGCCGTCTGATCCTAAAACCGATCTCCGTACCCTATTTTGGGCGGCATTTCTCAATTTTGACAAGAATGTAGATGGCATCTTAACCACTTAACCCCAAATATGTCACCAGAACCAACCAATGAAAGGAAGCAGGACCTTTGCCCCTACATAAAGCATACACTATCATAACTCTCAAAGCACCGATGCTTTAGATTGCAGCAATACAATCACTCCTTTCTCAAAAATCTGAAAAGAAGAGAAAACGATGAGATCTTTACAAGTGCAAAAAGAAAAAAAATTCCAAAACAAAACCTCACATCTATACAGCAATCTCCTATTTATACACCTAAAACCATATTTTACCATTTAAAATTACTTTTATTCCATCATCCGTACGGAACATATAAGAGAAAAATACAAACCATGGAAGATCGATGACAGTGCGTTCGTTCAGAAATGAATCCCACAAAATGGGGAAAAGCAAAGAAAAACAACGAATTGGGAAAACATAAAAAAAAGCAAAAATAAAAATCAAGAAGCAACTAGAAAACGACCATTGATCGATCGAAGAAACCAGAACCAGAGACCCAAGAATCAAAATCCTCTCTAGTTCACATGCGCATAAAGAGGAAGGTGTTAGGTGACAGACAAACACGAGGCCTTTGACCTTCTAACCTTCTTCGTCCTGTCAGCTCCTTACCTGACCTTTCGCGATCGCTCGAAAGGCAACAAAATACAGAATCCTGAAACTTCGGCGCAAGCTCGCCCCAAGAACAACAAAAATGGAAACCCTAAATATGTCCAATAACAAGTGAGAGGGAGACTATTTATTATTAGTAAATTTTAACTCTGTACGGTCACACTCAATAAACTGAGAAAAATTAACGACTTTTCCTCTAATCTCCGTTGACTGAGCTAATTAAGTTAATTAGCGTGTGATTCACGGGATTAGTGTTTCCTTAATAACGGTAGTTTGGTCACCTTATTTTGTCACGTGCCTAATTATTTTTCCCTGTTCTTTTTTCATAAAATTAGGAACAAACTAGAAATATTTTTCAATATTTTGGTTTCTAGAGAACGTAAGACGGGATCAGATCTCTTATTTTGCTTATAGTGTTTTTATCATATTTTATTATATAGATAAAATTTAATATTATAGGATTAGAACAAAGTAATTAAAACTGAAGATTTGATGAGTGTAAGAACCTGAGAGCAAATATTAATAATTGTTTAAATTAATATTTTTAAAATAATAATTCAGCTTAATCGTAGGAACTTATTAATAAAAAAATTGAGAGAAAATAAATTGTTTAAATAAATTATTTTGATTATTAAAATTTTAAATTGATTTTTAATATTTTATAATATGATTTTTATAATTTATCTTGTAATAATAATTATAATGTAAATAATAGAAAATTTTAATAAAATATTATTTTTATTTAAAAATAATAAAAATTTTGATCAAATTCAATTTCTAATTTTAACAAATTAAATATAATATAAGAGGCTCGTACGTTTCAATTTTCAACATTATCAAACTAACACACAATATATGTATATCTTTTACTAATTGATTTAAGATTTTACTTAGAAATGAAATTTGTGTTTAGATTCGAGTCATTCAAAATCTAAATATATAGAATAATTTTTTGTTATTAAATTTAAAATAACTCCAACTTATACACAAATGTTTGAGCAAATCAAAATAATTCAACCAGTTTGGTAAGTTCAAATATAAAATTTGGAACCATTTAATTTTTAACTTTTCGGTTCGATTTACTTTAATAACTCTTTTTGTTAAAAACTAATCGCTTTATTAATTAATCGGTTAATTTTGTAAAATAACAATTCCTTATAAACTAAATTTAATTAATTAATTTTCATTTCATAATATTTTTTAATTAAATTTCAAAATTTTTGACAGATAAAAAAATCTTATTCAATAATATTTCAAATCCTTAAATTTTATTTAATTTTTAGCTAGTTTTATGAAAATCTAATATCTATTGAAATTTTAAAATTTTAAACTCCATTTTATCGGTTGAAATTTTTTCTAATTTTTAAAACATCGATCAAACCTAAATTAGAGATCAAATATTCTATTCTATATATAATATTTTTATCATATTTTATTAAATTTTATCTACATATTTATAATCCGATCATATTAACTAAAATAAAAGATTTAATGGGCTCAATTCACCCTTTGGCGGCTGTATAATTAATCAACTTCCAATTATATAAATGTCGTTATTGGATTTGACGTTTTGGTTCCAAATTCAAAGCACTAAGATCCGTTGAAAAGTCAACAACAGGCAATTATAATTGAAGAAATAATTAAAAATAATATATGAATGAATTATCGTTTTGAAGAACATTAAGTGGAATTAAATTTGATTTTTTTTAATTATGTTCGAAATGTTACTTTTTTTTCTTCAATCCATCATTTATGTTGCGTTCACTCTTTCAATTAACTCAATTTTATATATTAATTTGATGAATTGTTAAAAAATGCATTATTAATTTTCTTTTATTATAAAAAATAAAATATTAAGATAGATCGCACCCAACAATCTGGCAAATAAGAAAAGCTCGTTATATCAGTTAATAAATGCTTGTTGTTAGTTAATTTAACCTTCACCTTAATAGAAACTAGTTAGAAAGGGATGGCTAAAAGGCCCAAGTTAGATCAGGTCAAGTTTGAGTTGATTGAGCCTCAAGTATAGCCTAGGATGATCGGAGGTATAGTCGGGCTCAGATTTAGGTCAATCCTATTCCACTAGCTTGAAGTTAATGGGTTAAGTTTGGATTGATCAAACATTTTTTAAAATAAGGCCTGGAACAAAGTTAAGATTCAAGTTGCCTAAATTCAAATTAATTTGAACGACGTTATTTTCTATTTTTACTTTAAAAATAAAATATTTGGACTAAGTTAGACTGGGCGATCTTTGATCTATTGCAGCCCAATTGAACCTGGGCTCAAATTAGGCCTACATAGAAATTGTCATATTCATTGCCATGCCTAATTTGAAGGAACTCCCTCAATTAAGGTAATTAAGGTAAAATTTTTAATTAAGCTAAAAAAAAGTCAATTGCTTAATTTATAATGTTTTGAAAAAATTATAAATATTTAATATAAGTAAGTACAAATATTATAATAAGTCCCACCTGTGACAGAAACAAAGTTATTATATTTAGTTGTCTCAATTAATTAAGATAATGAAAAAAGTCATAACATTTGATATTGTTTAATGTATAAATGAATATTGTGCAATTTTAAAATTTGCGATCAAATTATCAGTATTTAAATTTTCAGGATCAAATTATTAGTATTTAAATTTTCAAATGTATATTAAGAAAAGAATTATGATAGAAAAATAGAAAATATATAATTTAGAATACTAAAAATGAATAACCAAAATTGGGTTGTAAAATTTTAAATGTATATTAAGAAAGGAGTTATGACAGAAATATTAAAAATATATAAGTTAGAATATTAAAAATGAATAAATAAAATTAGATTGTAAAATTTTGGAATGAAAAAATGTTAAAAAGTAGAAAATGTAAAGTGTTATGCATTTGTTATAAATAGATAAAATATAGAAAGTAAATACAAATATAAAAATATAATTAAAAGTAAAAAATTATATCATCATTCAATTATTAATTTGTAATCAACTGAATAATTTTGTTATGGTTAAATAGGTAAATATTTTGTTATGGTTAAATAGGTAAATATTGGGAGTGAAAAAATAAAATAATTTAGTCCTTCTATACCTTGATATTTATTGTGTATGCTCAATTATATGCTTTTTATTGTGACAAAAGATAATATAAACATTAACGTTAATGTGGTCTAAATACGTTGGGTTATGAAAGCAGTTATCTTGAATATGATACTTAATGCATTAGCTTTATTCAGGACCCAAAGCTACAAGAAAAGACTACCTTAAGTCTTGAGTCACGGGTGCGACTTACACCCGTGACTACAAATCTTTTGAAAGCACGTGTGTGACTTTCACCTGTGCCTAAAAATTATGAAATAATTGTTAAATTTTAACCACTGTTATAGCATTTTTTATTAAATTATTGATTAATTAATTAAAATATGATTAATTAGTATTCATTAATTATAATATATTTAACACATATAAAAAAATTTAATATAATTAATTAATTAACTAATTAGCTGATTTTAGATCATTAAATATATAATACATTAATTAATTTATTAAATTATAATCTATTTATAAATTAATTATTGATCATTAATTTTATTCGGTTATCATTAATAATAATTAATATATAATTAATTAATTGATATATTAAATAAAATATAATTAATTGATTAATTAGTACATATTAATATTTAGTATACATGTTACTTTTGACCCACTAAATAGCCCATATATCTTTTGTCATTTTTAATTAAATGTAATTTAAATAAAATTAATTTACTGATTAAATTATAATTAGTAGGTTGATTACTTAAATAAGTATAGAATCACCATTTTTTTATTCTATATTATTTATAACATTTTTTATTAAAGCATTAATTAATTTATTATAATATTATTAATTAGCCGATTAATATTATTGTCACGGCTATAACTAGATAAGAGCCGTGACAATGTAGAAATTAATTATAGTTTTGAAGAAAATTTATGAATGAATTATAGTTTTGAAGAACATTGAGTGGAGTTAAATTTGATTTTTTAAAATTATGTTCGAAATGTTATCTTATTTTTCTTTAATTCAATTGTGCTGCGTTAACTCTTTCAGTTAATTCAATTTTATATATTAATTTGATGAATTATTAAAAATATGCATTATTAATTTTCTTTTATTATAAAAATAAAATATTAAGATAGATCAAAACTCGTTATACTAATTAATAAAAACTTGTTGTTAATTAAATTTACCTTCCCTTTAATAGAAACTAGTAAGATAAGGATAACTAAAAAGTCTGAATCAAATCAGATCAAGTTTGAGTTGATCGGACTTTAAGCATGACCTAGGTTAATCGAAGGTCTAGTTGAGCTTAGACTTAGGTCAATCTTATTTGACTAATTTGAAGTTAATGGTTTAAGTTTGGATTGGTCAAACCTTTTTTTTTTTTAAATCAGGCCTCGAATAAAATTAACATTCAGGTTGCCTAAACTCAACTCAATTTGAACTACATTATTTCCTATTTTTATTTTAAAAATAAAATATTTGGACTAAATTAGACTTGGCAATCTTTGATTTATTGTAGCCCAATCGATCCTGGGCTCAAATTAGGCCTAGATAGAAATTGTCATACTCATTGCCATGCCTAATTTGAAGGAACTCCCTCGTTATTTATGCACAGAACTGCGTAAAGTAGCAAGTTTACATGAAACTATAGTCCTCAGTCCGAAATTTTCTTGAAGAGTAGCTGGGCACCATATTGAGGTTGAACGGTCAGAAACATGATAGGGGCATGAACGTAGGTCGGAGATACGGTGAATGAGTATTGTCGGATGATCATGCACAGAACAAGCTTAACCTCAACCATAGCTAAATGCTGTCCTGCACAGATTCTAGGACCCAAGCCCCATGGAAAGAAAGCAGTCGAATGTTTTTGAGGCTCGCTAAATCTCTGTGGATTGAACTTGTCTGCATCTTCTCCCCAGATCTCAACATTGCGGTTGGTGGCCATTATGGCAAGAACCAGGTGTGTTTGAGATGGTACGTCAAGTCCTCCCAACTTAACATCTTTGCATGCCTGCCTCAACAAAACAGTTACTGGTGTGTAGAGTCTTAGCGTTTCGTTTAATATCAGGTTTATCTGTTTCAGGAAGAACAAAGCTTTGTGAGATATTGTTTTCCAGGGAAAATGATGGAAAGAAATTTGATTTAATCGGAAACTCACAATCTTGAGTTGACCAAGAGTATCTGCGGTGATCAGTGGCTCTTTGTCTTTCCAAACAAGGGTTATTTCTTCACGGGCCTTGATCTGCCAATCTTGATGCATTGCTAGAAGAACAAGTGCCCATGTCAAAACATTGGCACTTGTTTCTTTACCTGCAACATAAAAAGTCTTGCATTCATCAACTATTTCCTGAATCTGCAGTTTCTCTTCGTCACCGTTATGGTTCTTATGGGAACCCGTTAACAAGTTTAGCAAGTTTCTTGAGTTCTCTTTTCCTCGGTTAGTCTCCATTATCATCCTGATTGACCTGCAGATTTTCCTATCAAGTCTCCACCTCTCTATGTTCACAGGAATTGGCAAAAACCTGTGGCACAAGCCAATTTCGTTACTTTTACAAACACAGAAGACTACAAATAAGATTCAAGACACAAGATGATATTGAGACCTGAACAGAGGTATAGCAACATATTTCAGAGCAGCAGAGGCAAGGAGCATTTGCTTTTCATGCAGCTCAAATATGTACTTTCCTTCTTCGAAACTGCTCCCAAAGATAGCGCTGGAGAGAATATCAGCTGACAGTTGATGGAGTTGTTTATGAACGTCAATCTCCACGTCATCCCTTTCAGCTCTTGTCAGCTCCCATTTCTCTAGCATCTTCATTGTCCTGGCTACCATTTCTGGCACCCAACTCTGTGTTCATAAATATACCGAACATACAGATTATGGTTATGCTCTGCTTCAGACAGTAAATTGTTACAAAACAAATCTGACAATATTGCAATCATAAGCTCAAATTCTGCTTCAAATTCTTATAATGCAAGTAGACAGAAGGTCACACCTTAACCTGCTCCATATTCAGGCCCAGGTTACAAATTCTTCTGTGAACAGCCCATTCCTCGCCTCTGAGCTCCATGAGTCCCTCACTCCCCTGAAGCTGCCTCACAACCGGGTCGGATCCGACCCTCTCAAATGCCCGTCCCGTGTTCATGAGCACCTCTTTGATCACGGCCGGGTCAGTTATAAGCAACCTGGGGTTGGGTCCAAACCAGTACAAGAATGGCACGCCGTATTTTACGGACCAACTGTGATAAAGAGGAAAAACACGCGGAAGAATCTTGTGGTCTAACAGTGTCATCGGCTTGGACAAAGCCTCCGCTGTCATGCAGCGGACCTCCGCCATGTTGCCGAGCACCGGGCGGCAGCCAGGGCCCTTTACGCCTTGATTACTGAAGTGGGATTGGATTCTACGAGGAACCCATATGATGTGGTACGCAAGATTTATAGTAATAACAATAGTTGTCAGGATCACAAGAACCGGAAGAACCATGGTTAAGACTCAGTATGTGATTGTTCAATATCTGAATTTAACGTTTCTGAATTCTGATATAGAAGATGGGTTTCTCATTTACGTACAATTATATCCTTGGACCATCATTTAAGAATGAATTTACGTTGTTTTCCAAGTTGGTCTTACTTCGCACGGCACTCCTGTTACGCTGCTTTCACGTTGTTAGTTTATTGTCAATGATTGTCCTTGAATCGCATTGCATTTAGGGATGACTAGCAGATACCTATTGCGCATTTGCGCAATAATAATGTCCTTTTAATTTAATTTATTATATTATTATATAGTTTTAATGTATAAATAAATATGAGTAATTTAAAAATTTGTAATTAAATTATAAATATTTAAATATATATAGTACACACCGGTGCATTATTTAATGCATTTAAAAATTATATATATATATCTCCGTCGCGATCGTGACAACTAATGATTAATTATTATTAAGTATTATATGATAATATTAAATTTATATAAACGGTGGTCACGCTTGTGACTATTAAGTCAAAGGCATTATTCCCATGAACGATTAATTTTTGTTTTTCAAGGCTTTTTCGTCATTGAATTTTGTTATTAATCCTTTCATAACATAATTTAATTATGGATTAATTGTTAATTTAGTTACTATTAATTAGTTTATTATTATTAAACCCTATATTATTAATTCTTAACTAACATGTTAATATGTATAGGTACTTGCAATCGTGACTGATTATTATATTGTTAAGTATTATATAATTAATTATATATATTAGTCACAAATTATTATCAATATAATATTTAATAATATTAAGTTTATATATACCTCTTTAATAGTCACGCCTGTGGGACTTCACTAATAGCGTGAGGTTTTTTTCGTTGTGACATATTATTTGAGTTTTTGTTTTTGTTATTGTTAATTAATAAATAAGCATATTTTTAATTCTAATTATTATTAATTAATTGTTAATTATGACCTTAACATTTTTCATTAATTATGAATTATTAATTATTGTTACTATATTATTAAGTGTCGTATATTAATATTAATTTTATATGTTATTCACAACCGTACATTATTAATTGTTCATTATTGTTAATTTTATATACTAATATTAAATTTAAATCTTTGTATTATCAATTGTTAAGTTTTATATATTAATATCTTAATATATATACCTATTCATTATTATATTATTAGCTACTATAAATTAATATTAAGTATATATATTAGTGACAATTATATTATTAGCTACTATATATTAATATTCACACATGCACACAATATGTTGCCATTTGTCACCAAGAATTAGTCCTCGTATAATCCATCAATAAAATGTATTGATTTAGGCCGAATTTGACAAAGGTATCTTCATAAAAGTTGTATCTTATCCTCTTAACTTTCTAATGGTATAAAGTTTGTAATTTTTGGACATCAAAATCAAAGGATATGACACTTACAAGTTTAAGTGTCACACTTAGATGTCACCAAGTAATTAACCACGTATAAACCATAAAATGTATTGATATAGGCCGAATTTGTCATAGTTGTCTTCATCAAAATTGTAGATTATCCTCTTAGTTTTCTAACGGAATAAACATTATAATTTTTGAACATCGGAATCAAAAGATATGATACTTACAACTTTAAGTATCACATTTAAATGCCACCTAGTAATTAACCATGTATAAACCATAAACTATATTAATGTAGGCCGATTTTGACAAATTTGTCTTCATGAAAGTTGTAGTTTGTCCTCTTAACTTTCCAATGGTATAAAGTTTGTAATTTTTAGACATTGGAATCGAAATATATGACATTTACAAGTTTAATTGTCACATTAGATTTCACCCTCGTGCTTCAAACTTGTCACCCTTTAGATGTCTGGTCACCCTCCAGATGTCAACCTCATGCTTGTGCACGAGGGTGACACTTGATTTTGCGAAAATTACTACAAATATGGGTTTTTCAGCACTTTCAAGCCTTTTTTTTGCTAAATCTTCACCCAAACCTTATGTAAAATATCCATGACATATATTCCGAGACTCGAGCCCAAGATTAATACCTTAATTCACTAATGATGACAAATAAATTCGAATTCTTCAAGTATGTTTCATTAAACGATAATTTAAGTCATATGCCTTTCACTTTCAAATCATAGCAAAATTTTAACTCCTATCTCACATATACTTTCATGCACATGTATCATTTCATCTAGGATCTCTGTTGGGGCCTTGCGTTTATGCACGGTGGTGAATTATTAGTCCACAACCGTGCATATTATTTATTTTTGGATTTTTTGGCTTTTTTATTGTTAATTAATAAATAGGAATTTTCTTATTAATTTTTTCGTGATATAAATTTAATTATGATTTAATTATTAATTTATTTTATTATTATGTTACTATTGTAACATCCTATTACCTATACGTACTTCTAGAACAATTAGTTGTGAGACATTTATATGACTTAAGATAAATGAGCGTTAGACATAAGTTATTTGTGACTTACATATTGTTTGACACATTCATACAATTGTACATGCTTTCATTTGGCACTTCCGGGTAAGTATGACAAATTGTAATTATGATAAATAGCATACGTGAGGGACAAGTAATGGACCCAAGTATAATATTGTTTAAGTTAGGAAGACTCCACTACAGTTTGTAATTATAACAAATGGTGAGTCAGTGGAGATAAATAGTACACGTGAGGGACATGGAATGGACTCACGTATTAT